>KV722377.1:0-156424 GCA_001687445.1 Obba rivulosa | reverse complement strand
CTGGTTCTCTGGATGTGTTGCCCTGCCAAAGGCCTAGCTTTGGGTTCTAGGCTGCCTCCAGGCTGAGCCATTTTGTGTCCCATAACATCCAATGGATAAAATATCATCTGTACTGTACTTCAAGCATTGCATCCAAGATGTATCATTGTGTCCAAGATGCATCATTGCGTCCAAGATGTATTTTCCAGATCCCGTAATATACAAAGCACAGCACCCAAGATACGAGGGAGATACAAAGCAGGCAACAAACACTCAAAGACGTAATGTAGCGAAGAAATATATGATGCTAGAACCGGACATCTACCAGAGACACAGCGGACAGTTGGGGCGACAACGAAAGAGGTGTAAGAGGATGCGCCTGCACGCTCGCGTCGGCCGTCGCAGGACGCCGATCGTCCTCCTCGCGGAATTGCGCAATCCCGCGCTTTGATCCCTTCCGTGGCGGCGGTGAAAGCGACGTTATGCCGTGCAGTTCCGGCGATGCCTCCGGGGGTGGTGGGTGCTCTGAAGGGCGCGGCGGCGGGGTAGGCGGAGACGTCGTAAGGAGCAGTTGCGGGTCGTTCTGTGCAAGAATCGGCTCGCCGATCGGTGTGGGCGGTAGCAAATATGGATTGATCGTCGACGGAGCAGGCGACGGCGGCTGTGCAGGCGGAGCGGCGCTGGGTGGCAAAGACGGGGCGGGGGCGCTGCGCATGCGTAGACGGCGCCCAATCTTGAAGACAGGCGACGGGTTTGGGGAAATGATGGTATTCTCCTTCTCTGATGCAGGGGTGAGGGGAAGGGAGCTGCTGGGTGGAGGTGCAGTCGGCGGCGGCGACGGCGAGGCCGAGATGGGATAAAGCGATGGCGTGTTGCCGTTGCTCGCGCACCGGCGGTGCCGCTCCCAGTTCGCACGGGTGGGAGAGGATGGCAAGGTCAGTTCGTCGGGACGCGGTGGGAGGTCGGAAGAGGGCGGTTGGGTCGGAGGCGAGAGCGAGAAGCGCTTGGACCGTAGCGCAAGCGACTCGCGGAAGGACATCTTTTGGGACTGGGGTGAAGAAGTGTCGGCTGCGTTAGTGTCTTCGGGCGGTGCAGACGTCGTTGGTGAACTGGGGGTCGGTGTCGGCGGAAGCGCTGCAGACGGCGCGGGGCGCTGCGGAGGAGGAACAGAGTTGCGATGCGACGAACGAGGGCGCTGCCCGATCTTGCTAGTTCCCCCGATGGCTGAGGGGGCATGCGATTGCGTAGTGTTCGAGCTGAGGGTGCTGATGCTCTGCACGGAGGCGTTCGACGCTCGCTTCGAGAACGTCTGAAGGCCCAAGCTCCCGATGATGCTCTGCGGGGTCGCGCTCGACCGTATCGACGACGAGCCGCTCACGCCACCTGCGTTCGTGTTCGAGCTCGTAGTCAGGGTACTTGCGCTCGGCTGTGTACTGATGCTCGCGGCCTCCGCGTACGGATGCCTCGGTACGCTCAGCGAGGTCCGGACTGTCGACGTCGACGGAGAGGGCATGGCAGGAACGGCGGGGGGCGGGCCACTCGGCGGCGTCAGCTGGCTCGGGATCTTGCCCTGGCGAGACCACCGCTTCGGGCTCCAGTCGAGCGACGTGCGGCGCTCGCCCGAGCCGACGGACGCGGCAGAGACACTCGACGTCGATGTCGACGTGCGCGGCCGCTGGGGCTCCCGCTCGGGCATGAGCAAGGGCGAGCCCAGCACGGGATGCAGCCCGAAGCTCTCCGCCGTGCTCGCGTTCCCGTGCGTGTAGTACATGGAGCCCTGGCCGCGGGCATGCCCATTGCCGGTGGTGTGCATCGCGCGCGGGCCCATGGGGACGCCGCTCGACGTCCAGGCGCGTCGGCGGGGCGGGGGCTGGAGCGACGGCGAGTCGACGCGCGGTATCAGCTGCAGCGGCTGGGGCCCCTCTGGTGGGTTCGCGCGTCTGGACATGCTCGGGCTCATTCCAATCGCCAGTCCCGCACCCGGGCTGTCCACGGACGCCTCATCTTCACTAGTGAGGCCCTCGACCACGCGTTCGCGCTCGCGCTCCTCGAGAATTTTCCGCTCGACGAGCATTGACGGCAGGACCGGCGAGGGCGGCACCGCGCTCTCGAGCACACCCAAGATGCTCGCTACCTCGTCCGTGCTCGGTCCCACACTGTGCGCCGGGGTGCCATGCGAGCTTGACACGGTTGCGGTGGACGGCGAGCGTGGGCGCCCCGAGAAGAGGCCGCGCAGCGCCGCGACGGCAGGGGACTGCGGACGGGACACGTGGGGCGTTGCGCTTCCACTTGCACTGCCGTTCGCGTAGCCGAGTGTGCCATGGGTTGCTGTGTTGGTTGCGGTGACGACGGAGCGGAGGGACGGCGTTGAGCTTGTGGACGGCGCGGGGCGGTGCGCAGTACTTGCGGGTGGCGGCTGAGCAGCAGTTGAAGGGCGTGACGAGGACGGTGAGATCGGTGCGGAGAAGAGTGTCTGTGCGCGGAGCGACAGCATGACGTCGAGGTCGCCGCGGGGCTCGATGCCTCGCAAGTTCGGGGTAACCGCACCAAGACCTGCGCGAACAGACCTGGACGAGACAGCGTAAGCCCAAGTCGTTGGAAGTGGCGCATATAGATACGCACCTCTGGCTGAGGACCACGCCCTTGATGTGCTCGATCCAAGTCTGCGCCTCTGCGGGAGGCGCTGCGAGTGCCCACTCTGTGCCGCTCGCACCGCGTACTCTGACCGCAGCCCGCCCCGCGACAGGGGTGTCCGACAGGAAGGCGACGCTGTCAGCAGATATTGGTAGCCGCTCGAGTTCGCGCGCATCTGGGGCCGATGACTTGAAGACATGGAGATGTGCAGTGATTGGGGGGCTTGACGGGACGGGGGACGGAGCTTGTGGTATGGAGGAACCTGGAAAGAGAGGCGAGATAGGGGAAGTGGACGGCGAGGGGGAAGACGGGGAAACAGTGAGCACGAGGTGACGCAGCTTCCATTGACGCGAGAGAGCCAGCGCGAAGATCGACGGAGGCGGGTGGTACTTTGGTATTCGGGCCGAGAACTGGGCGAACGGCTCGAGTGCGGCGTGGAGAGCGGGAAAGGGCGGAAGGGAGGCACCAGTGTCGGGCGCAACGGGGGCGACCGCGGACGAGCTGGTGGCAGCAGTGGACGCGACAGACGGCCGGCGCGCATCGAACACGAGAGAGTCTGCCAGCGCAGTATTACTGTAGTCCTCGTGCCCGTCCTGCCGGTCATCGTAGTCGTCCAAAATCCGACGGGGCGGCTCGTCCACCAGATCGGGGTCGATTCCGAGACTCTGCGCCGCGGCGTCCCGCAGCCTGCTCCTCTCCTCGTCCTCGTCAATCTCGCGCGGAGGGGCTGATATCTCGATGACCTCTGTGAAGAGCAGCGGGTTGGGGGTAGCGGGCGCCGGAGACTTCTTGCGGGGGCGAGTGAGCGGGCGGGGGAACGAGAGGGAGGATGTCGCGAGGAGGATGCTCCCGCGTGCCCGCTTGGGGAGGGCGGCGAGTGCGCTGAATGTTCCATGGTGCGATGGGGAGGCGTCGGCGTCGGGAGTGGGCGGCGGGTCAAAGGTGACAAAGGAGGCGGAGGCGGCGGGGTGGGCGGTGAACGGGTCCCCTGTGCACGATGAGCTCGTATATGCGCGTTGTAGAGCGCACGGAAGACACTCACTGGGAGACGCGGCGGGCGGGGTAAAGGAAGAGGTGCGCACGCGGGGATGGTGGCGGGACAAGCGGCGTGACGCATCGTCTGGCTCCGTCGAGAACAGTGCGCGCACGAGCGGCGTCGACGACGACGCGCGCGAGGTCATCCTCAGCGAGGGGCTGCTGTCGCGGTCAGCGTCGTCTTCGTGGTCGTTGCCGTCGTCGAGGACAAGGAAAAAGAGTGGGAACGTCGCCTTCAGCGCCTCCTGGGCAAGAAGCGAACAACGCCCAGTGCTCTGCTCCCGGCCGTCGGGCTCATCCTCGTCTGCACCGCCTCCCCTGCCCGCGCATGCTCTCGGCCGTCGTCGTCCCCGTCGCTTGCCGCTCACTCGGCGGTCTGTACTACGCAGCACCCGGCCCACGACATCTGACGAGCTCAGTGGCTCGGCACAGCGGAAATCACAGCCTCGACACCGCCCGGCGGGATGGAGGAAGCTGCAGTCATCGAGGAGGTCGTGTTTGGAGAGCCTCCACCATTCCACCATGCATCCATACGGCCAATCTTGCGCTGCGACTGGCAGGTGCGGGGAATCTGTAACGTCGTGCACGCGGCCTCATCGCCTGCATCCAAGCAGCTACTTTTCTGCGTCGTCGATCTACTGGCCGCAATTGCGACCTGCAAGTGGGCTTGGTGGACTCGGGCACGATGCTCTAGCAAGCCGTGCGGGGCGACCTACGACGCCCGCTGTCTCAGTCTGCTCTCGCTCCTTGTCGTCCCGGTTCGTCCTGGTCGTTCCACGCGCGGCCTCTCCAGCTTCCTCGGGGCTGCATGTGCTGCGCAAACGGCGACGCAGAGATCGACATCTGCGACCCTGACAGTGCTATGATCTTCGACATCAGCACTGAACGTGACGGAACTAATTATGATCCCTGGTTGAATGCTATTCCCGCCCTATCTGCGCTCGGCGCGTTCCCTCGCCGAGCACCTCCCTCAACGCCCCAGGTAGTCCTTATACAATCGTTCTGGTTTCTCGAAAATTTACGTCAGTTCAAAGCAGCTCCAGGAGCGTGCACACTATCCGATGCGCAATACTCTCTGAATTTGACGGAGAGCTCAAGTAACCCTCAGGTCGTGGGCCAACCGCATCCCTTCAACCTTTCCTGTCCTCCTCCCCCCGTCGTTCCCGCCGATGTCAATTCCCTTCTGATCTTGGTCGCTAAGCGTCGACGGAAACAGCGTCTGCGCGTCCGTGTCCGTGTTGACCACTTATCGCGCCAACCATCAGCTCGCCGTCCATGAGTGCGACTACGCAGCAGCGGTGGACCTCACATCTGCAAGGAGCACACTCCCGTCCACCGAGTACGATGGCGCGTGTATCGAGTGTGACAAGAACAGTTGCGAGGACTCAGTTGGTCATAGGTGTCATATGCCTAGCGGGCGGTTTGACTTCGGACCGTCCATTATTACTGTCTTATGGACCTCGGGGATGGCATGCGGATGATATTTGTAGACGACATTGAATATCGTGGTAGCAACGAGCGAAAGCAGGCAATGTGCAGCTCATGACTTGCACGACGGACGTTCGTACGGGGACACTGTTTCCAGCACTCTTGTGCGTACAAGTTGCAACGGAACAGGTAGTCACCGTGCGCATCGACATCGGTCAGATCCATATAAGGAGGGGCGCTGTCGGCCCTCTGCAAGAGTGTTGTTTACGTGGATGTCTGAACTTCGAGAAGCGCGGAGAATGCAGAATTGCCGACATAAAAGGACCTACTCAACAGTCGTATGCCTGACAATCTGAAGGCATGTCTTGACATATCATGGGAGATTCCGCGAATGAGCCCACTCCCTGCACATCGGGCTTGGTGACTGTCCCTACTGGCCGAGTTAACACACCACGAGCTGATGATCAGGATTCGCTCAATCCAAGTGAATATCTACCTTTGGTCGGTCTCTCAAGTACCTTATTCTTTCCACGTTGAATGCATCCGGCTGCGAAGATCAGGAACGACATGGCCTACTTCCCGCAGTTCTCGGCGTGCAAAGGGCACGCCGAAACTACTCTCGATTCGGTTGAGCAAATACCTCCTATGCTCTCCAGGCTGTGCTATGTTTCTGTCTCTGCTTTTCTGTCTGAGCATGCATAGATCCGATAACATAACATAGTCATGCACTCGGAAAAAGCGTACCTGTCATCTCGTGGGCCCTTTGTGGGTGCAATGCGCGGCTGCAATAAGGTCATCACAGATCGAAGTGAGCATTGGCTTGGCTGTACCTCGTTCTCACTGAACTGATTTATTACGATGCAGTTCTGGATTGACCGTCTGAATGGGCTGCAAGGGACAAGAAGCCGTAACCTGTCCCTGAACCGTTGGTATTCGTCATGCATAGCCTACGCTGTAGTATAAGAGCGTCCAAGAGGTCGCTTCATACCGTTGCCTCACATTCTGTGTCGGAGCGGTATTGAAATGGGCGAAGTAGGACAAGACATCCCAAGCGAGATCACGCTTCTTCTCAGCTCTATGTATGCGTCGGCACTTACTGCTCTATCTTCGTATCAGCGCTGATCGCTCGCACAGCCAGCAGCAACATGCGTGCACTATGGCAGCCTCCGGTATGTGGTAACGGTGTCGCGTCGATCGGTCGACTCATTGATGTGCACTCACAGCGCTCGTAGTCTATGACCATATCACGACAGCCGCACAGGAGGTCCAGCTCATATGGGCCCGGCGGCTGAACAGCGTTACCCTTCTCTTCCACCTGAATCGTTGGTTGATATTCGCATGGGCCGTCTACACGCCACTAAACCTGTTCATACCGATTACAACGCTAACGGTTCGTCGTCGGCTGTTTTTCTCCACACACGTTGCTGATCTCACCTTCAACAGAGGTATTCCAGTCTGTCTTCTGATCCATGATTTCCTGATTCCCTTGTACACAGATGCATGCCCATGGATAACTTCCAGTCGGCCCTATCAATCTCGCTGATCATTGTGTGGGCTGGTATGTTTCGAGGTCTACCTTACACACAGCTTTAACTCATGACTAATCGCAGTATTTTCAACGATCCGTGTGTATGCAATCAGCGGCGGAAACTGGTGGATCTCGGCGACCGTGTGTGCGTTGAGTATGGTTCCAGCCGCCACAAACTTGGTAAGCGACTTGACTTCCGGCTCCGACTCGCTCGTTACTAACATTATACCTAGTATACGCACTATGTTATTGGGTGGTTTGAGATTGGTACCATCCCAGTCTTGGGCACGATCTGCGTCACAGGTTTAACATTGTCCGAGTCTGCAGAAATTGGGTAAATGATCACAGCGTACTCGTCGTCACTTATATCTCATCTTAACACTCCCAGATGTATGTCGTACCTGCTGTTATATCGGATGCAGGACTTGACTCCCTATTAGTCATTCTCGGGACCCGCATCTGCGCTATCTTGGTCGACATCATAGTCTTGGTGGCTACCTGGCATCGAACATATGGGCTGAAGAAAGAAGCCATGAGACTGGACGTGGACGCGCCTCTCGCAACGATGTTGCTGCAAGACGGTAGGTTTTGTCCAGCCCTCTTGCGCGAGTTGTGTTGATTCGACATCGACATCAGGTACCATGTATTTCCTGTATGCAATTTTGCCTGGATCACGAATAACATCCCTGAGCTAAATCTTGCTCGGAAATCCAGTGGACTATTGGTTCTCAATTCGGTTCAGATAGCAGGATGGATTACCAATGTAAGTGCAAACTCATATCAGTGTTACAGTGCTCGTTTACACTTTTTAGGATTTTACGGTTATAGCGCAATATTTCATAACTCCGTCCGTATTCAACCCATGCTTAAGCATGATCTCCAGCTAATTTATTCTCAGATTGACTTCCATTATTACTTCTCACTTTCTCATGGACCTGCGTAGCATCGCAGTTGCGCCACCGGCCAATGACGCCCAGCTCGACTCCGATAATATAACGCAGCGCTCCACGATACGCTTTTCTTCCTTCGTCGACAACATGGGCGAGCGACTTGACGGCGCATCAAAAGAGACTGAGCCGGAGCTGGAGTGGATTGCCGTGGACGATGTCAGTTTAGGTGATCCTTCGCGGCTCGAAGATGTCGAAGAGGTCTTGCATCAGATAAGCTCTTGAAAGAACCTCGTGATACAAAAGTAGATGATAACCATTCAATGTAGTCCTATCTCACCTTCTTCTTCGGGTGGACATGCCGGTCACATCTTCAGGGCTCCAGCGGACACGTTGACACGTTCGTATACCTTTAAGCATGCTCTATCTGTGCACAGGATCTTCTTTATTTTTGAATCGCTCCATTGGAGCTCGTTCAATGGAGGTCGTTCAAACCATGACATGGGGCGATGACAATACAGCCTCTGTTAAAATGATAATCTATACAATTCAGCGTCAATATAAGAGACGAAATATCGTCTCGTAACAGAAATATTTCGCACAAAATAATTTTTACTGGATGGTTTCGGATGTCCGTGCTTATATAGTATGGACGTGAGGGCATCAACCAAGTGTAGGGTCCGTTAACTAGATAATATCCGTTAAACAAGTCCTTAAACTCGCAGATACTGATCTTTGTGCACTTCCTTCGACAGGCTAAGCCTCGCCATCGCTGGGTGAAGGATTAAGGGGAGACTGTGTGTCATTTGCCGCCTCGAACGCCGACAAGGTGTCGAAAGTGGTAGTCGGTTCGCCTGATCCGCCGTGCACGGCCTGGGCCAAACGATCATGAAGAGAGTTGCGTGCGTTCAGGTTGGCAAGTAGCGCGTTAATATAAACTGGTGGGTAGAGGTTCGTTGAGCATGGTCCCGACGGAGGGCTAATAAAATCATGGCTCGCGTTTTTCAAGTACAAAGTAGAATGGCCAGTATATCAGCATGTCCGGAAGTACGGCGTACTAGACAGGGTGATGATAAGCGCGATATTCAAGGTGTTTTCAGCAAGTTCTCTCGGGTTACTTACTGTAACCAGACAGAGAATGCTGCAGATACTGGACAGGCCATGTGAATGCTGTTCAACATAAGTAGCAGTTCCGGCGTACCTGGTGACTAGGCAGGTATTGATGCTATACACCATGAGGACGTGCAAAACCCCCTCGGTGCTACAGTGCTGGCCTGGTGAGTTCTTGATCATGCTAAAGGAGCTCTAAGAAAACACACCACTTTAATACCGAGCTCGCACGGAGACGTCGTAAATACAAGAGTTGCCAGATTGTGATCATACTGTCGGCCAAGATCGAGGCGCTGAATCCGGCATATAGGCTCCACTAGGAGAAGAAAAAATTATAAATTGCAGCCTTCATGCGTACTAGCATATCGCGCAGTTCATACTGACCGAGTACCTTTCCATCATGAAATACGTGGAAATTGATAAGCTGCGTAGCAAATGTAAGAGATTGGGTACGCCAACAACAAGGGTTTCACCTTTTGACAGCGAAATCTGCAGCATCTAAGTCAGAATATTGGGAGACGGGAAATGATTGGACTGCGTGGAGGAACTCACAGAATGTTTCTCCTATAGATGACAGTTGACTCAGTAGAAGAAGGGGGAAATGCAGCAGACGCACCACATATATATAGAATGGGAATGCCCTGAGATTCGATAAGCCAACAAATAGAAGAGAATGATATTTTATAGAACGCACAATTATTATGGGCACCAAAAGGGTGTGTCTACTCACTGGTACTCGCGGTCAGCATCGGCCGTTTTAGCTAAATACCACGTACATTTCCAGAGTCGCCAAACGAAGATGCTGCAACGAATGTTTGATTATCGAGTGTAAATGGTAATTGAAACTGACCGTGCTCACCTTCGCACAATCGTGACGATTATGTTCTAAGTTGAATTCGAAGTTACTAACACTTGATAATTTGGATACGCGAGTGTACGAACCGTCAAAATTATAACTGCCTGCCAAGAGGTCCCTTCGTTAATAGAGACTCCGGAGATGGTCCATAACACACACCGTAACTGTCCTGAATGACAGTAGTAAGTACCACGGTTTGTCAGGGTGATGCTCACGAGTCAATCGTGATCATATCATACCAGAGCGGCTTCAAAAAGGCCAGTACGTTGCCAAAGTCTATCACGCAATACTGGTACAACATCCAGGTAAGCAGCGCCGCATGCCCAGCGTCGAGAATCCTAGGTCAGTGTGAGTGAAAGCGACTTGCAGGGTATCGATGGATGGAAGCAGCACCATAGGAAGAGGACCTGAAAACGCAGGTTACACAAGTACTGTTATTTTCACGAGGCAACGCGTACCATAGCCTTTATTATATCTATGCGACTATCTTGGCGGTTCCGCTTGAAAAAAGCCCACATTTGTGCACTTGTTACGCCAAACAGCCTACCAATTGCCTTCAGCGCAGGCTCCGTCACAAACGCAATTATACGCACAGGGTGGCCACAAAAAAACCAAGAAAGGCTGCGCCAAGCGTAGTGTCGAAGTTTATGGACATGGTGGCGGGAAACCCGCGAATGGATGGCGGTGTATAGGCGCAACGGCGAGGCCCTGAGTTTATAAAACAAGAGACTGATCGGGAAGGAGCTTCACCAGTCGCGGAGATCATGTGCACATGCCCGGCTAACGAGGCAGAATGCGTTGGCACGCACAGCACCGGAAAACAAAATCAGATAACAACGTGGACAGGCATATGTGCGTCCATGGAAGTCTGTCGCCGCAGCGGTGCTGAAGGCATGGAATGCCTACATATCATCCATAGCATGTGGATATTCGGTCTGCTGTCAGTCCTATACCTATGTGCCTCTGGGAAGAACCAATGGGGCATGATCCTGCCGTTCGCAAGAAGTCGGAAATTAAAGATGTATGATTTGCACGAGGAGTTCAGAGAAGCAACGTCGTCCGGAGACCACGCCCTCCATTAAAATGAAATGGCTGGACGTCTGAAGCGCGGCAGTTAATTCCAGAGAAATGTGGGGGACGTCGGGTGACTCCTCTATCCGGCCTGATGGCGAATGTTGACGCAGAAACCCTGCCTCGAACCCGTCATTGGGTATCAGCGCAATCATGACGGTATGTAGAGAAGCATGGATGTGCAACATGCTCACTGAGTGTTTGTGCACTGCCTACCCTCGGGGACTTACGCCGCGGCTGACACAACTGGCAGTTGGGCGCCAATTCGGCGAAGTTGCCAACCCGCCGTCTCGAAGCTTGGTACTGTCCTCACGCTAGCTCTGCCGCCATACCCGATATGAGCTCTCTTGATGGCGCTCAAGATGGATGATCAGAGCATTGACTTCGACCAATCTGTCCAATTCCGCCGCCCAACGACGCACAGTTCGACTCTATTGTTATCTTGCAGCGTTCAGCGATGCGACTCTCTTCCTTGGTGGGCAACAAGTGCGGAAAGGCAGCTCAGGAGACCGCGACTTTGTGACAGAGTCTTGACAATGATGCTGTATGATTGGAAGACGGTGAAGAGGCCTGAATTTGACAGACCATCTGACAGACGCTTCCGATACTCGGAACTCTCTCTTGCCATTTCTGAGTGGTGTCTGCATCCAGTTGGCCTTCAGGGCGGATACATCATGAGATAGACATGATGACACAATCATATTCCAGTGAATTCGGGGCACTTCGCATAGAATTTTCCTGACAAATCCACATGTTCACTTTGATCATTCTCGTTTCCTAGTCCACCACTTCATGTCGCAGTTGGAGGGAGAAGGCGTGCAGAGTACTCCACAACAGCCGTATTTAATTAATTGCTTCATTTAAATGAAGCATCTATGTTTCCAAACACAACCTTTCGAGGTTCGCTAAACGGACGAAGTGAACAATTCTATAATTTGAAAAGCTCGACGACTCTAACGCGAGGCCGTGTATTTCTCCAGCATGCATTGCCTCACTGAGACACGCCGTCCATCGACTCGCACCACCCATTCCCACTGCGAGCCTTGCGGTATTGTGAGCTTAATACAGTTCGATGTAGGGTCACAACTGTACTAATTAAGTCGCACTGCGCGTCCCAGACTTTGGAGACGCGCTGATACGGTCACGTTACTCTTGACAGCCCGTCTTCCGCAGCACCATCGAACGTCCTTGCGTGCAGGTCGCCGCCAAAACGTACTTCCAGTCTTCCAAACCCCTCACCGCGTACACAGTTGCCATGGCATCCGAAATGGCACCCTGCCTGTACGCCAGCGAAGGGTGTCGGTACATGTATCGTAAAGACGACGCGAACAGCAAGCACAACGTCGGGTCCCACATCTCCAGATATCATCGCGCCACGACGACCATTTCCTACAATGGTGAGCACGCTTTGTCGCGTCGTTCTCGCGTCGTTCAAATATTGAGTGGCTACCTCCAGGACAACAGCGCGTGCTCGTCCGCGACGAGACGTCGCGAAAATTTATGTGTCCCTGCGGACGGTACTCGAGCCAGGACGTCAGCGCGTTCCGGAGACATGTGAACGGGATGCACAAACACGCATCAGCGCAGGACGGCCCGCCGCAGCTCGAGCGCACACCAGTCGACTTTGTCATCTCGTCGTCCCCCGGGTCGCCCATATCCGACTTTACGCCTCCACCTCCCGGGCGCGCGGCAGCTGCGGGGAGCTCTATCCACCATGAGCGAGCTCAGGCTGACGGTGCGCGTCCATTTGCCGGCTTGGTAGATCTGGCGGCGCTGGAGGCCGCCAGTGCAAACGTGAAGAAGGGCACGAGGGCAGTCAGGATGAGCGACGCGTTGAGGTTGGCGCTGTCAAAGAAGAAAGCCAGGGTGGTCAGCCCGGCTCGCAGCGTGCAGCCGAAGCACCGAACGACAGCCCAGAAGGACACAGTCAAAGTGGTATCTCGCTCAGATCCACGCGACGTCTTGACCCATTCAGGAGGCCCGTCCGCTCAGAAACTGTCTGCGTCAGCTCGAACGAGCGCAGCGCGTGGGACCGTCGTCGCAGATCGCTCTACGAGTCAGGAATCCGACTGCGACGAGCGGAAGATGAATACCGGTAGCTCCATGGCACCTCCCAAGCGCCCAGGCTCTGTAACTTCACTGTCCGCTCGTCATTCCGCATCCGTAGCTGCCGATACGAGGAAGAGCACCAAGAGGAAGCAACCAGCTATCCATTCCCAGTCGAAGGTGTCGACGAAGAAGGTCAGGATTGCCAGTCCGCCTCCCAGCCCGCCGCCTCTGCACCGAACAACCGCCCAGAATGGCTTCGTCGTAGTGCCTCGTTCAGGCCCACTTGACGTGTTGTCTGATGCGGAAGATCCGCCCACTCACAGTCGGAAGATGCAAAAGCTTTCTGCGTCGGCCCGGGCAAGCGCCGCGCGTGGGATTACTATCAGGGAGCGTTCTTGGAGTCAGGAGCCCGGGCTCTGGGACGAATGGAAGACCAATCCGCATCGCTCCCAAGAGGACGGCCATTCAGATTCGGCATCATTCCCACCTGGTTGTCCTTCCCCTGCCAAGGTTACTACCGCGAACAAAATCGCGAAAAGGAAGCAAACGGACGTCTTGCTCACGTCGAAGAAGAAAGCTAGAGCTGCCAGTCCGGGTCCCAGTGGGCAGCTGAAGCCGAAGCCGCGAACCATTGCCCAGAACGACCTGGTCAAAATAATCTATGATTCGGACGTGGACGACGTGCTGGACGATTCCGAGGACCAGCCTGGTCAGGCCCAGGAGGCCCCCGCGCGAGGTCGAGCGACCGCATCGCGCGGAATCACAATTCGGGAGCGCTCCTGGAGCCAGGAGCCCGGGTTTTGGGACGAGTGGAAGACGAACCCCTACGCTGCGGGGATGTCGACCGCGCCAATCCATTTCACAATTAGTCAAACGAAAACCCAGAAGCCGTCCAAAGGTAAACGTGCCGCCAAGTCGTCTGTCGCCAAAGGCGCCGGTGCCGGTGCACCCAGCACGTCCGCCAGCAAGTCCCGTCTGGCAAAAAGCCCAGGGCATGGAATTACTTGGAGGGAGCGTTCTGACAGCGAGGAGCTCGCGTTTTGTGACGAGTGGAAGACGAGTTCATACGCGGATGGCTTCAGAGAGCGCCGGGCAACTGCACAGAACGACATGGTCGAGCTGGTCGCCCGGTCCGACTCAAACAGGCTCACCGAACGCGAGAGCCTGCCCACCCAGTCCCAGAAGCTTTCCAAGGGCAAGGCCGTCGCGAAGAGCGCAGTGCGCAGAAGTATCACTATCCAGGAGCAGGTCAACGTAAAGGGATCCAAAGTCGTTGGGTCACAGAAGACGAAGCAATCGGACAAGATTCCGCAGGATATGAGCGAGAAGGCTGCAGTCAAGATGGCTCCCGCTCCCGCTCCGAAGCACCGTGCACCGGCGCCGATCGTGATAATCCCCGATCGAGCTTCATCCGACGGGCTCGCTGATCCAGAGAGCCTAACCCAGACGTACCGCGCAACGACGCCAACCCTGATAATGTCTGATGCAGCCTCATCCGACAGGCTCGCTGGTCCAGAGAGCCTAACGCGGACTGTGCCCAAACGCTGCACCAAATGCCGCGCGGTAATGCCCTTGTCTGGCCGCTTCGTGACGTGCGCCGATTGCAGGCAGAAGGCCCGCGAGAAGAAGCGCTCCAAGGCGAAGCTGATGGCACAGCAGGCCACCGGCGCGTCTGCGAGCGCCGCGGGTGGCTCAGCGGTCCCTGCAGAACGCAAGGTCACGGTCGAGATCCAAGAAGAGAGCGTAGAGCGGGAATGGGAAGATGTCGCTGGACGTGCCGAGTACCAGACACAGGACGAGCTCGTCGACGCGCTGAGGCGGGCCGTTCACAACTGCTCAGAGTCTGGCGAGCTTCTCGATTTCCACGGGTCGTTTGCACAGGTGGCTCCAGAGCGGAAAACGCTGGGTACGGGTGTCCTCCAGCGCATCGTCCAGAATGCCGGCGTGCAGTGAGTCTCCTTAACACATCCAGCCGTCTTCCATGTTGACCCGATATACTTCGTTCCGCGTGCAGAATTGGGAATTTCCGCTCGGGCAAGACAGGGGCTGCCGGCGGTGTGCTCGCGATCTTCCCGTGCAGATGCTGCGACATGGCCGGGTGGGGGGTCCAGTGTGAGGGCGTTATCGCGCTGCGCTGCTGGCGGATACCGCCGACCGAGACGTGCTGGGTCGGGGGAGAGGGCATGGAAGTGCGCATTACACACGATGCATGAGCTGTACGCTGTAGCAGCCGAAGGGGAGGTGATGTATTTAGAGGTGCCAATTGATTTTTCTGCGTATTTCCAGAGCAAGAATTGCAGTGCAAGCACTGATCCTCCCGATCCAAATTGCAGAGGCAGAAGACAGGCAAAAGACTCGTCGTAGGAAGAGTTTCGCAAAGCAGGACTTGGCGGCAAGAGGAATTCAACGGGCGTCTACATAATTCGCGAGCGCCTAGACTGAGAAGCGCCCTCGTGCGGCATGGGAAGCCGTGAGCACCTCTCCTCAAGCTCAAGTGGCGTCCCTTCTAGCACCGGGGCCCACTGCTGAGGAAGCACGCGGAATAGGCTTCGCGATATCACAAATGCTGCACGGCGGCTTCAAAGTTCGCAAGCACCGCCCATCATTGTACAAGTTTGCCAAAGTATACTAACCCTACTCTACATGCTTCACTCTACAACGACACCCCCCTTGCTCATTGGCCAGCCCAGCTCCTCATACGACCACCCAAACACCGTACCATCCTCCGCGTGGTAGTTAGCCAGCGAGCGGTGCATCCCCGGCTTCTGGTGCAACTCATCCACCGTCTTCACATCCTCGTCGGACAACTTCACCAGCTGCCGATCGTTGTTAGCATTCCAACGCACACACGGGTCGGCGCGAGGGACGCACGGTGATGTTCTGCTTAATCCGCTCCGGCGTCTCGCTCTTCGGGATGACGATCGTCTCCCGCTGCACGCCCCAGCTGATCACGACCTGTGCGGGCGTGGCACTGTACTTCTCCGCAATGCTCTTGATATCCGGGTCTGTGAAGAACACCGTCTTCCCTTTTCCTATTCCCCGACGCTTCAATCTCCAAACGCATACTGCCGGGAGCTGGAGGTACGCACCGAGTGGCGAGTACGCCGTAAGGATGATCCCGCGCTCCTCGCAAAACGCCTTGAGCTCAGACGACGGCAGGCACGGGTGAAGCTCGACCTGGTTAGTGACCGGGACGACGGTGCAGCGCGGAAGGAGCTCTCTGAGGGTCTTGATGGAGAAGTTGGACACACCAATCGATTTGACCTTCCCTGGGCGCCATTCGGCTGTTACCTAGACGCATGTAAGAAATCATGCTGACGCACCTGTCTCGAGCAGCTTCTCCATTTCCTTCCACGTCTGGATGAACTGCGGGTTTTCGCCGTGCGGGGTCGCCGTACCCCTCCATGGTCCGGCTACACTCATTCATCCCGATAAATATCACGTCCGCGCGTGGTCGTGTTAGCCAAGATGGGACGTACGTTCTTCTGTCATTTGCTGCGGGAAATGCATCAAGTACAGATCGATATAGTCTAGCCCGAGCGCCTTGAACGACGCGTCGAAGTATTGTTGGACTTTCCCGTGACCCCAGGGCCTTATGAGAGTGTATGAGCGGAATTGGGATGTTAGCACAAGTGCAAGACCTACGGAAGCTTAGTGACGACGAAGATCTCTTCCCGTGGAATGCCTGACTCGCGCACGGCCCGGCCTACATACTCCTCGTTGTCTACGTTGTCGCATGAGACATTATCACATGGCAAGAAGAACTCCCTAACTGTATCCGCTTGCCTGGGCGAATGTAGAAACATTCACTCATACATTCAACGGGGAGGAGATTTAGGCACGTACAGTGTCAAGGTGCCTGTATCCCGTCTCCGCAGAAGTGTCAGCATGCCAAATCGCTCCCTACAAGAAATGCATCTCACCTGGAGAGCGGTCTTACACATCCTTTCAACGGCTTCTCCTCCTCCTGGGGCTCCCATCCAGCATCTGCAGAACCATACCTGTCAACGGTCTTTATCGATCACGTAGTACATCGCAAGCAGCGCACCCAAGGCCTATCGAGGGCACCTTTATCCCATTGTTAAACGTGAGCACCGGGACCGGAGCAGCCATTTCTGAGCGAACTTCAAGTAGAGTCGGAGAAACCGTCGAAACGCTTCCTAGGAGCAGAGTCGGTCGTGCTGAGACAGCTCACGGGTTTTATGAGGACGCGTATCAGCTATGAGCGATCCCAGGCGCGTGTCCGGTGCACTGTCATCATGCGCAGTGTAGGACCTAGCGCGTATTCGAGCTTCTCACGAACGTGTTAGCCTCGAACTTGAATGGACTGAAGCATGCAATCCTCGTTTCATATCATTGTTTACGCTCAAGTTACAATCCTCTGTTGGAGCATTGGATTTCGCGGGCGAGCTCGTGCGTGCCTGGAGACGGCGGAGGTTTCCTAATCGGGCGACGAGGTATATAGTTACATCTTTTTGTTGTACCTCACGCGTTTGCCCACCGTTCTCGGGTCTAAACGCGATGTCGAATTCAATCCTGCCTTGATTGTTTCAACATCCTCATTGCGCTAGACTAGAGTGTGCGATGATCTCAAGTTACAAATCCTTGGAACTCACCCCATTTGTCCTGGGCTATGCGAACTCATCGACATAAGACCTGAATCCGGCATGGGCTATGCGAACTCATCGATATAAGACCTGAATCCGGCATGGGCCAATCGAAGCATCGAATGCTTGGAATTAAGGTAATGGCACTCGAAAGTCCAGGACATTTTCTAAAGACTCCATCGCAGAAATTTCAGCGGAGGGTTTTCAAATGGTGGGCTTGTCGCAGAACTCCGCTGAGAGGGTCCGAGGTCTCCGTTCGAAGGATGTGTGTATTTATAAGGCGCAAATTGAAGGTTCGAAGGAGAGCAAAGCGATTGGGAGAGTCATGAAGCACGAGATGACGGAGGAAGATAATTTTGGGTCATGCCAGAGATTGAAGAGCCCAGACTCATCGCGTTGAAGTAGCAGCCGAGCACCCCTGGGTAACATATCGTGACAGGTTTGCATCATTCTCGAGACGTCCTTTGGGGGCAGGAAAGACATGACCATATGCAAGATATCGAAGTTCAGGGAAGTAACATGTTCCGTCCTGCTGGTATCCATACCCGTCACCCATCAGACTGGGACACGCCATCACTGCAGGACATCACATCCATTCATACTAGTCTGCGGCACAGACATTATTGCACAGTTTCTCCGGGTTGCGTTCGAGCTCAGGTCGGGGTATGTGAGGCAGAACTAAGATGCACGTCGTGGTGGTCGCACTTGTTGAATTGCGTCGCCTCTAGGCGCCGAGATCTGCACGAAGCTCCCTCGGCCCAACGCCTTGACAAACTCCTCCACTCCAACATTCTCGCGTAGTCGTAATCCTTTCTCTTTGAGCCCCTTGTACCTATGCATACATATACTGATCTGGAACGCATGCGCCATAGATACTCGTAACCGTACGCGCCGACAGCTGGTTTATTTTCCTCGGCCTGTTAAAAACGTGGGGGCATTGAGCGCGCTGAGGCATGTCTACTGCGCAAGGGCGTTCACTGCGGATGTGCGTATTCATCTCCGCCGCATGTGCAACCAACTCATCGGGGGTGAAGGGCGTATGCAGTCCACCACGGCGTTCTCACAGCAGCGATATCATCCCATTTCTTCTGGAGCTCGGTCAGTAGCCTGTGGAGGTCAACTGGGCTGCCCGTGATGCAGCGATGGCGCGCAGTTTGCGCTCAGTTCCACATCGCGCGATCGCATCTTCCGAGTCCTGGACGGAAAGATTCTGTCTGACCTCGACACCAATCGTTCAGTGGGATGGAGCATTCAACTCCGCAGCTGAATTATGACGTGATTCAGAACATATTCGACCAGCTGTCACCGCAACACAAGGGTGTATGTGACAGACCGACCCTGGCGCGTGCAGCTCGAGCTTCCAGGATGTTGTCGGAACTGGCTCTGGATAGTCTGTGGAGCAGATTGGACAATCTTCGACCGTTGTTTATGGTCCTACATATTGGTGAGGTTTATGATATCGCAGAACTTGCGAGAACGCGTGGGCAATATGGCAGTGGCGAATCACCAACTCTTGTACGTGCACGACAATTTGTCCATGGCATCTATGCTGTTCCACTGAGATCGCATGGCCAGACGACTCACACAATTTCTGATCGAACGTGGTCGAGGTTCCGGCAATATGCGCATCGTGTCCGATCTCTCGCGTACGATGAGTACACAGACCAGATACCACCTATCCCTTTCTCTGCGTTGGCCTCCAGAGCACGTTACGACCCCATTTTGCCGCTGCTACAAGAATTGAAGTGGAGCAGAACAATTCCCGGTAATCTGGAGTTCACACGGTTCATAACGTCCGATCTTCGCGTGTTACACGTCAATCTCTCGAGGGGGCCCGGTTTTCCTTCCGGCTCAGGGTTTGGGACGCTCGAACTCCAGGAAGAACTTCTTCAGGTTCTGCATTCGAGATGCACGAACGTGGAAGTCCTTACGTTTCGGGATTATATGCCAGCGTCTTGGGAAACTCTGTTGCAATTCCCGCGCCTCCGAACCGTTTCCCTTCGATCCGCCACTCCCCACCTTTTCTATACTGCCGCGATAGACACGCTTGCGTCGTCAGAAATACTGGAGAATTTAACAATAGACCTTCCATGGAATGGCCACGCAGACGTCTGGATCGCGACGGATACCCCTTCGTTCAGGGCTTTGAAGCAACTCAATATGGCATCCCGTGACGATGCATGGTGTACCTTCCGCGAATTTCTTCTCCAAATTTCGTCTACAGAACTATCGGTCCTGCGTATCCGTTATGGGTGCAACTCTCGCCTTCGCCCCGAGGACGGATGTAACGACCTGGCCTGCCTACGCGTACTAAGCGAAAGATGGTCCTCTTCGCTCACAAAGATCGCCCTCATCGTCAGTGAATGTTATACCATCGAGTTCGGGTTCGTCAGTTCCGGTAGACTACTGGAGCCACTACTCCCCTTACATCGACTAGAGGACGTGACTCTCAAATTATCCAACCATTCCCCATGCACCATACTCCTACAAGACGGAGATATACAAATGATGGCGAAGTCATGGCCCAACTTGCGATCTCTGCGGATTGAACTGACCGAACGACATGCTGACGCAAACTATGGCGGCCCATCGATATACTCCCTTGTGCATCTCGCGGTGAGATGCCGCTTCCTTGTCAAGCTGCAGCTGTCGTACCTGCTGTTCGACGGTCAGAGAACACCAACTCGCCAACTCGGTCATCTAGCACGTAACTTGCCGCACTATAATCTTCGTCATATGCACGTCCACCATCTCTTCTGCCAGCGAAAAAGCTCCTTGCCAGAACTCACCGCGGCCGTGGGATTCCTCGTAAGGACCTTCCCTAGGCTCTCATTTTGCGGCGATGGCGATTGCGCCGTGCTGAATTGCAACTGGAGCACGATTACGCAAGCGGTTAAAGAGTACAAGGAAATTTGGTGCTTCGAGTGATCTGACAATACAGGCCCATGGTACGTTGTCTCGCAATATATTGGAAACCGATGGTATAAACAATAGCGCAGACCAGATTGACCCTCTCATAGTGACCCCTGGAGAAATCGTCCGAACACAATCATGAAGCGTAGCGCAGGAGAACAGATCTACCACAGGCATAAGTTAGGGAGAAATAATGTATCACGTAGAGTCCGTCGACCGCGTGCGGCGTGTGCGACAAGGTAAAAAGGGGCAGCGAAATTCCAGGGCGAGTTGATATAGCGGTTGACGTCCGTTACGGATGGTCGAGTCAAAGGTATATGCGGAGTGCAGCGAAGTCCCAGTAAGCGTTAGAAAATGCTGCCGGATTGGCATTCACGTAGTCTATGTATACACAATGAGTAACAGGTGAAAATCGAGAAGACGCAGACGTACCGATGCAAGTACTCGGGCAACCAGAGGCGCTGTAGCGCGAGCCAGCCCAGGAGCCGCCTGGGAGTAATGGATGAGCAACTACCGCACCGGAGTACCGGTTCCAAGATGCTTACACAACATGGTATTGATGATAATATTGTGGCTCATCATATTCGCTGACAAGTTGCATGTCGAACTCGAGGGGAAGTAGGCAATCGGAGGAGATGTCTGAGAGTAGCGGATAAGCGATGTCAATACAGTCGAATCATGCTGGGATACATACCCAAGACGCGGTATTGATGGTGCTGCCACCGCCGCTAACCGTCGCGGGGACGGTGCTGTCTTGTCGCGACCAGAACCAGACACTGATGGCTTGGTTGGTGCGCTCTACGACATACCAGCCGCCGCCGTTCGCGTTGAAGTCGGGTCCGTATGTGCTGGAGTACGGGGAAGATACCGAGCAGCCGTTGTTGCCGCTCGATTGTGTAGCCGTAGAACTACAGTCATTGGCTTGCGCGGTGCTGTCAAATGCATAAGTTGGAGCAGTGCGAGCCACTCGACTAAAATAACTCACCCCCTCTCCGTGCGGTTGGCGGGCATGGTACAGCTACCTCCAGTATGCAACGTCGTGTAGCTCGGCGAGACGTTGTTAACGCCCTCCATGATGTCAAGTTCGCCGTTCGCAACACCCACGGTGTCGTCTACCTCCCAGATAGCGGGCCAAGTACCGCAGCCCTGCGGCATGTGGCGGATATCAAAGCTGAAAACGAGCACATGAGCGGGAGTACGAGAGAGGGAAAGAGGAGATACCTACACAACAGCATGAGTAGTATATTGCTCATTACTCTTGATGCGTACGCTCTGGCGGCCGGTAGCGGAGGCGGAGAGGGTGGTGGTATCATCAACGCGCATTACGAACGTGTCGCCATATGCGTAACTGAGGTTCGCAGCGAGGGCAGCCGACTGTGTGGTATATTCACTACGGTCGAGTCAACATCGAGCGAACAAAGAAAAGACAAATTGCTCACACTGCGCCTCCGGACGGGTTCGCTGTGGTCTCCCAGACGAAGTTTTGCAAGAAGTCGGCGCCGACATTGTTTTGATAGAGGTTATATGTTCCCGCTTGCACATGCAGCGCCGCAAGAACAGAAGTACCGGCAGACAGGAGAAGTGCGGATAGTGATGGCATAGCGAGTGAGGATGTGGAGCGTATTACCAATCACAAGGGTTGTAATGATCTGGCAGAGGAGGAAGAGGAAGAGGATCAGACGTATAATATCTGAGTAGAGACTAGAGGTCTGAGGACTTGAATCCGTCACTGTCGTCCGAGGAACCTCTTAAGTAGCCTGCCATGAGTGACTTTTCACAAGCAGCTGCTGCAGGACATAGCACTGTGGCGGATTCACGGCGAAAAAGCGCAACCTGAGAAGCGGCACAAAGGTCCAGGTACAAAAGAGGACATCCGAGTGATCGAGCGGGGACAACATCCTCTAGTGATCGGTCGAGACCCGTTCGAGTCTGGGCTAGAGCATCCGCAGTAAGGCACAGGAAGTTTGCTGCGTGTACCATTGGCTAGCATCGGTGCATCCGCTCGAATTCGAGACAGCGGTACGGGAGAGAGCCTTCCCGTCGCGTCTGGAGGGATAGAGCGGAAGCAATCAGAAATGCCACATTGGCTCAAAGGCAGTGCATACCGACTGGGCCTGGCCCAATTCGAGATCCGACAAACCGTTGACATCGAGACAGCGGTACGGGAGAGAGCCTTTCCGCCGCGTCTGGAGGGATAGAGCGGAAGCAGTCAAAAATGCCACATTGGCTCAAAGACAGTGCATACCGACTGGGCTGGCCCAATTCGAGATCGGGCGAACCACCGACAGTTCTTTATTGATTAGCGGGCCGCTTGTCTTCGTGCACATAGGATGAATATGATCGTGTTTCTTCGTTCTCTACAAGACGTTTAGATCTGTTGAGAGAATATCGCCATAGAGACATTGTGAGGATGTCGTCTTGTAAGGCAGACGGCGCAGTAGACTGCCTCGGACATTCCTCCGAAGGCCATGAACTTCTAACAGTAGATCCTCGAGTAGTCTGGAGGCGTGCGTCTCAGACCTGAAACACGAGCCGCCCAGGATCTCCCGGCGCAATTATAGATGAGCGCCGTTGACGCTGGCCGTGGCGCCAAAGTAGGTAGCCGGGTTGTTGAACTGGTCGGTGAAGAGGCGGTCCCCTGGATTACAAAGCGGGCTGAGTCCTCAACAGGCGGATTGGCAGAACGCAAAGTTGCCGTGGGACTTCACGCCGATAGATCTGGCAAGCACGAGGCCGTCACCAGAGCTGTAGGCCGTGCCTTGGACCTGCCATTGGCGAGATTCAGTAAACTCTAGTATATCAAGGTTGGCGTGAACGTACCCTATCACAAATCCAGCGCGAGTGTGTCCGTGAGCTCCTGCTTCCCTCTCAGGCCTTCTCTATCACCTCGTAGCAATACTCCTCCGTCCTTAACCACTCCAGCAGACGTGCGTCTCAGACCTGAAACGGGAGCCGCCCGGGATCGCCTGCCCGCATTTCGCGACGTATAGTCGTCGAAATGCGCGTACTCATAGACGAGCGTCGTTCGACGACGGTGATCATGACGCCACGTAAGTACCCGGATTGTTGGGCTGATCGGTGAAGAGGCGATCCCCTTACTCAGAAAGTGTGCTAAGTCCCCAACAGGCGGGTTGGCAAAACACGAATTGCCGTGGAACTTCATGCCGATAAATCTGGCAAGCGCGAGGCCGTCGCCAGAGTTGTAGGCCATGCCTCGGACCTGTTATTGGCGGGATTCGGTAAACTCTAGTACATCAGGGTTGGCAGGAACGCACCGTATCACAAATCCAGTACCTTCTCCGTGCTACTTCCATAACCCTGACTGTGACAGGAAGACGCCGTGTGCTAGTGCGAGGACAGGTGCATGTATGCGCACGAGTATGCATCACTCCCGCCCCTCTGCCCCTCTGCCCCTATAACATCTCGATCACGCAGAGGAAGCAGGTCCTGCACGTGGACGCACATTGCACGGCGTCCGCCTGCACAGGAGGTGTTCATTCCCCCAGCCCACTCCTTGGGTCCTTGCTCGATGAGCAGGACACGCTTGTAGCCTGCTTCGACGGGGGGCGGGGCGCGGCTCCTGGCATGGCCTGAGCCAGCAACGACGTATCACAGAGCAGATGATAAGGGGGTTGAACAAGTGGGCGGTCTGCCTGGCTACGAGCGATCAATAAGTTTCTGTTGTTCAGAGACGAATAGGTATCCTCGGGTAGACATCCGCGCCGAAATTGATGTTGGCTCGGAGGGGTTTGTTCGAGGCTAGTGTATCAGAATGAAACTTCTGCTGTGTGATAATACGGGCTCCTGACATGATTTCGAGTGGACAGGACTCTGGGGACTTGCGAGCGTACAAGGTCGCACGTCAGGGGATATGGATGGCCAAATTAGGAAGCTAACCCTAAGCAGTCTGGTGACCTAACCCGACGGCATCTCAACCGGATTCAAATAGTGTTATTTACATGAGTCTAACGTCTCGTCCCAGGACGAGCTCGCACTGCTTCCGAGCAGTGCCGCACTCTCGCGGGTCTTCCGAGCCCGCGCGAGTCCTCGTCACTCCCGAGCGACGAGCGTATCCTACCCGCCTCCGGGCGAGTAGCGTATCCTGCCCGTCCCCGGACGGGCAGCGTATCCCTTTCAAACCCGCGCGCGGGGCTCACTTGTGCAGCAAGCGCGCTAATCGCTCAGACTGCTTTCTTGGCGCGCTGACGTAGCGGGCGACCCGGAAAGAAAAGCCTCCGTCCCGCTTTTCTTTCAGACACTCACATCGCTCGCTAGGTGCGTGCGCGCAATTCTCGCACCGGTCCCGAGGGACTTTCAGGAGGTACTTATTTCGCGCGGTTTAGTGCACGCGTGAGCCGCGGGCGTTGCAGCGCGAAGTTGTTTCGCTACCCGCCCTCCTCCCTGCGACTGTTTTTCACAATTTCATAGATGGTAGTTTAGCGTTACGAGTACAAAGTAGTACGCTGTCTACGAAATCTTACCAGGCTCCCGTCGTGTCCGGCTAACCGTTTCGCGCCCTTGCTCCGAGACCTCGAGCGGCGGGTTAGTCTATTCCTTCAATATTGCCTTATGGAACAGCTATTTTCGTTGTCCCGCACCACCTCCCATTTCGACTCCGAATTTGGTGTGATTGCCAGTCTGATGTATCTCAATGATGCAAACCGTTCCGCCGTTAGCTTAGCGAAGTGCCCGGCATCCACATTGCGCAGCGTGTTTCCCGCATTCTCGCGTGCAGCAAACCATTCGTCTTCCGTGAGGAACAGCTCATAGTTCCATTCTGGCACCAACAGTCTGAAGTGCAAGCCAACACTGACGATTGTCTCGAAGGGGCCAAGTAGAGTGAAAACACATTCCTAAAGGTCTGGTCAGATTGAAATCAGGCCTCTAACTCGCACTCACCACAATGTCCTCCCAGGTCTCTGCCATATCCTCATATACCAGCAGCGTAAGCGTGAGGTCTGTGACGTTTGGCGCGCCGACCTGGAATGCGCTCAAAAGCGGACCCACGTCGTCCCGCAGAAGTAGCAACTCGAGTACGAGCTGTCGTGGTTGAGCATCCATGAGGATACCAGCGAGGTAGTCAATGTGGTCGCACACGAGAAACGTCTCCAAGCGGTACGCTCCGCAAAGCAGCCCGGCTGCATATATCAGGGAGGAGCTTCCTCCGACGAAGTCCAGTCTTGGCCAGCAGCGTTGAGCTTGTGCTTGTTGATTTTTTGGACGCGCATCGTACACCCTGGATGGTTCGAAGTAAAAATGCGTCCGAAGCCGGAGCTCCAGCAGATTGGGGAAGAGTTGTATTAGGTTCACTGTTTCGTTTTGGACGGCGGTAAATTGAATATCTAGCTTGCGTACGCAGCCGTACTGCACGTTTGCCACGTTCTTGAAGACGACGTGTGAAAGGCGCAAGTCTTGAAGAGTCTCGACAAATGGCGCCAGCAGTCGGTTCGCATCCGGCGCCTCCAATGCGATGTCGAACCTAGCATATACTTTCACGATCGGCGACGTTATTCGCGCGACCATCTCAACGGCCTCTTCTCCGATTCTGTGTCCAGTCAGGACGAGAACTCTGAGGCGCTCGAGGGAAGTTATCGCCTGATACAACCCCGGATGATTGCTGAGCACACTCTGTGCCACGTAGACGTCAAGCTCCTCCAGGAAGTGCGCATGGCTGAGGACGTCGGTAAGGCGGGCAATGAGCGACGGGTCGAAGTTGGCCTCATACTTGGGCGTGCGGAGTTTGAGACGGCGCATCAAGGTGCAGAGGTCCGCACGATTCCTAAGAAGGCAGTCGCAAAAGCCCTCCAAGTTCGTGGGGGAGACAGAAATCTCAGCGCGGAGTAAATGTCTGAGGCCGGTGGAATAGGTCGCGCGACATGCGAGCATGATGGACAGCAGGTCGTTCCGTGGTAGAATATACATGATGCAGTCTATGACGTCGAGATTTAATGTTGGTTGGGGCTGAGGTGTTGGGCTGACTTGCGTAGCCAGAGCTCTGGAGCGATTTCACGAAGTCAGTTCACCGCGTTGAGCTGGAGGTTATACTACGTACTTGACGTTTTCGACATCTGAACGATCCAGACCCTTAGCTCTTTGATCACTTGCCCCATACGCGGTACTACTGGGAAGAGTCCGAACGAGGCTCGTCCTAATCCTTGGTTCAACCACAGTGCTACGACGAGCATGACGAGAACCTGGACCGGATTCTCGAGCTGGCGCAGATCGGAGAGAAACCCAGGATAGCAGCAGGTCAATGCACAGTTCGACAGCCGAGCTCCATACACCGCCCATGGTCTTGCCTTCGCTCAGAGAGTAGTGACCTTCGGCATGGCAGGATGTTGTCTGAGCCGCGTAATTGTTGTCCTTTCTCACAGCTTAAGCGTCTAATGCGAACAATGCGGGGTGTTCACACGGCGAAGTAGCTAGACTGCATGGACTGTTCATCCGTCACAGAAGCAAGCTTCCAGTTTTTTGATGGAACTGGAGGAGAACAACAGACACGGTATACTCAGAACAATAAATGGGCCAACCCCAGGCTGACGCCTCCGAGCTTCGAAGATGACTAGTAGACGCCCAGTATGATGAATTATAAAGTATGATTCGAGAAAGACTGACACTCGCCATAAAGAGCTTGTGCCTGTTTGTTCTATATACGAGGTCAATCCATTTACATATACGAGGTCAATCCATTTACAGGGTGGCCGCGGAGCCCTGCGATATTTTGACCCTGGATATACTTAGGTGCCAGCCTTGATTTCAATCAACGAATTAAGGTTGCTTCATTGGAGGGATTGCGGTGGCTAACGACGCAATTACATCACAGGACCTGGGAGAGATAACGTAGGGAGGCAACGTTCGACTATCTACTGAGCGACCCGCCTGACTTCGATCGCGCGGAGTGGTTCCACATACTCAGCATACGGTTGAGCCTGATTGTGAGCTTGACAAGACGGGAGGGCTCGATGAGCTGAAGAGCCGTTCTCTGGCGAATCAATTGGCAGGCATAAACGGTGAAACACGTCTCAAACAAGGATATTAAAGATCCACCTTCCAGTGTGCCTGAGAATCATCATCGAAGATTAGGAACAACGTCGTCTCGGTAAGAGCTGACCCAGCTGCCTGAAACACACTTGCATACTGATCAATGCTATGATGTCCCGTCTGAACGTCGACGAGGGTATCAATCGGCGCAGCGAGATGTCACTGACTATATCCGCAAGTCGGTAGTCGTCCTTGAAGTAAGAATCGGATATGTCTAGATAATCCACTTTGCAGAGCAGTCCAGTGGCGTATACACTGTCCAGATCACCGTCAAAGGATTCTAATCGCAATCAGCACCTGTGGATTTGTCCTTGTCTATTCCTGGAGCACATCGCCTTGAGATCTGCTGGAGTAGCAATGCTGTCATTATGAGGGGTGTCGCAGGAGAGTTCAGGGATATTTGGATACATGTGAATCAGCTTGACAGTATCGTTCGAGACGGAGCTGAAGTGATTGTGCAATTTGCGCATGCGCCGATATTAGACCGACACGTCCGTAAAAACGATGGATAATACCGTCAAGACTTCCAGCTGGTCTGAGACCGATGTTATCAACTTGGTTCCATCAAGTGGAATACCGATGTGGTTTAATTCAACCGACAGGTGCGTGATTGGACAAGGTATTCGGCGAATAATATTGTATACCTCGATCCCTGATCCAGCAAAGGCCAATCGACTGAGACGAGTCAACAAGAGGATTACGTACCCAAGCTCGAGGTAATCCTTAGCCGTAGTTCCATGAATATTGATGTCCAACTCCTGGAGAAACTTTGAGTGCCGCAGCCCACGACAGGTAAGTATCACAGCCAGCAAATCGCAGCGAGGTAATAGCGACAATATATAATCCATAATATCAAAGCAAAGCGGTAGAGGTGGCGGAGATGTCCCATGCTCGCACCTGCAACATGTTACGTCAGCTCTGAACAGTGCTCATAGCCTACTATTACTGATGCGCTGTGAGTTGAGCAAAGCGCTACTTACACGATATCCCCCTGCTTCCCTGGAGTAACACCATCACCTAGATCCCCCATCATATGTGGAAACAACATATCCTTGCTCGATAATTCTTCTAACGAAAGTTCTGGCGTGATGCAGGGTAGGACTACTCTTGCCTGCGGTGATAAAACTCGAATATTGACGTGGTGCATCAGTTGGCGCCCGTCTCTGAGGAGACTCCTCGTCTAAGCAAGAGGAGATCAAGAAAGAGATAGCTATTGAAATCGTCTGCCAGTACTAGTAGCTGAAGATGTATAGCAGTGAAAACCGAACGTCTGAGAATACTTCATCGTTCACATGGCTACGGCACGTGGCGGGCTGACTCGGAGTCTGAACATGAATGAATGTGCCGACCCATCCGGTGGCTGCGGTCGGCACAGTGTGGCGGAGTACTCTCGCTATACGCACTCCGACCGACTCAGTCGGTCTGAGCGCGGTTTCGGGTGGCACTGGCCTAGATGTCGAGTAGTAAGCACGCATCCTACTAGTTTGCAGCGATTTCCTGCTACCGAAAATGTGAACCAGCAGAATCGGAGTATTTTAAAATGTAAATTCATACTGCCCAGCATCGCCGCACACATGGATAAAGACTAAATTCCGTGTCCTCTGAGATATCGCCGGCGCCAAGGACGCGCTAACACGGTCGCATATGGGTTGCTCCACCGCGCCCGGGAAGAGAGATGCTGGCCTCTACGTGATCGATGCAATGGGAGCGTCGGGAGGGCTGTAAAGACGGCTGATCTACTGAACATTTTGCCTCGATTGGAGGTTGAGGTGTACACTCTGAGATTGAAGAAGCAGCGGGGGAGTGCCTGTCACCAGATTGAGTCGGCCCCATTAGAATATCTTCGGAGCTGGGCAACGAGAACTGGTACGTCCCGTTCGTGCGTGGTACGTCCCGTTCGTGCGCCCGATTTGCGTGGTCCCGCACGGACGGGGCGTTTTGACTTGAATACTGTCCACACGGGCATGCGATCTCCTGTGTCGTTGAATTGCGCCTTGCGATTGTGGGGCACCCTAACCGTGCAAGTTCAGCATGTGCAAAGAACCGGGCAATGCGTCGAATTGACCATCATACCAACCCTTTGTTGGGGGGCGATGGAATTTCGAAATATGTGACCCTTCTCTATGCTTGCTAGACCTCTCTCCATCACGATATGTGTACTTGTATCCTTCGTTGTATGGACAACGGGCCGTCCGTGGAGCCATATCAAGAAATTCGCTGAAGACCTGATAATACAGCGTCAAGTACAGCGAAATGAATCTCAGTATCCTTAGGCGTTGGTTCTACAAGTGTTCACATACGTGATATCCAAAGAAGTTTGAAGGATCGTTTGCGTGGATGATGGAAATCGACCGACGATAAAGTGACATGGTTCTGAGGGCAGATTGCCGCCATCCCGTCCACTATGTGACATATGACCATGTTCGGATCGAGTGCAGTGCAAAGTAGGAAATTCAGTGGAGTCTGGACTCCTTCCTGTTGAACTCCGGTTGGCAGAATATTGATCGCGCTAGCTCTGCAGGTCTGTGAGTCGTGATCACCAGAAACATGGGGTGCCTGGCGGAGCCCAATACGCGTGATCTGGTAAAGTTGCCTAGTTACTGCCCATGTGACAGTGCATCCGCGACGTAGTTGCCGCCTTGCGCACTGATGACCTTTCATTCGAGCTCCGAATCGGGACAGAGACGTGAGGATGCAGCGAAGTGACACAGTCTGGTATCTGCTGCGCAAGAGCTTCACGCCATCTCCCACTGGTTGTATATCGGTTCTGGAATACGGAACTCTAGCGTGGATCTGAGGACGCGAAAGAGTCCAAGAAGCAGAATACCAGGATACTAGCGAGGATGTCCTCTAGACAATCAATGTATACTCACTAGGATGTGCTCACGGCCGTCATCGAAGCCTGTATGCCACCTCGAGCCCGGCGCCAGCAATCAGTCTGACGATGCTCGGTGTACCGCCATCATGACAGCTCTAAATATGTCCTATAGCTGCCCAAACATCATGCATCAATTCGTCACATATGCGTCAGCGATATTTCCTACACAACCGTGAACATCGAATCATCAGTCGCCCTTTTGAACTCCTCTGCACGACGCCCCTCAAGTGGAATCATCTCGATGGCAGAAGGGCCGAAGGAGATGTGGTCGGGGACAGGTGTGGCATCAAATGATGAAACGGTGCCAAAACCGGTGCGCGTTCCGCCCATTCTGGGGATGGTCTTCATGAGATTCTTCTGGAGGAAGTTGCGCACGTTCAAATTGGCAAGCAGGGCATTGATATACACTATTTCTCAGTGGAGCATCTCGTTTAAGTGGCGTCGACATATCCGTGACACCAATTGCGTACTCACATTTTGACAATGCGCAAAAGAAGGCGATATATATGAAAGTATCTGGGGACGTACCAAACTAGTGTGATGTACGCAGAAGTCAGATCGCATTACAGCATGTGCATTGACTCGCAGATAGGATGGCTTACGAAGATCATGGTACATACGGCACACGTGCTACCCGTGATATCAGGTTTAATCATATGAGGATAGTCGGGACATGGGCATGATGTTCACATACCCCGTCAGTAAGCATGAGTTGATGCTATACATCACTAGAAGGTTGACTACAGAGCTCGTGCTACAAAAAGAGGCATGTATCAAGTCGACTCAGTCAAGACTTGAGCGTCACGTTCTAATATGAAACTAACCTTCTGAATGTTGTGCCCCGTTGAAGGCGCGTCATAAATTGGTATTGTGTGATGGTAATGATAGAGTCGACGGCAATTTCGCAACCGAAACCTGCATATAGGCACCACTAATCGAGACATGTGAAACTGTGCAGTCTAAGGTGATATGGCAGAGATATAATTGTACCAACCGAGTATTGGGAAACAGAGGACCACGCTGGCCAGAAAAATCTATGGTCTTGGTTTCAGTCCTTCTCTATGAGCGATCTGAAAACCAAACAGCCTACTCTTTGGCACTGAAATCTGGAATCGAGGGAATGGGATCACATCAGTGCATACGATTGTAGCTGATCGAAAGTGTGCCCTTGCGCACAAGTTGCGTCACCTGGATCGATTGTGAGCAGTGTGAAAGGCTATCAAAAGGAGGCTTACCGAGAATAAAGAGAGATGCTACTATCTGTAATCGGTTGGTCGCATGGTCGCTAAGTTGAACGCTCTGCCTTACTATGATTATTGGGACAGTGCGCGCCCCGGCACCCACTAGTAGTCACCATCAGCTAGAATTGACAGTGAAGGAATGGGCACGGACATTTCCATAACCGATAGGCGAATATTCTGAGCTGCGTGATGAGACCAATTACATATGGTAATATATTGCTGCATACCCTCGTATAATCCCCGTGGTCATAGTCTATGGAATGGACATTAGGCCTCTCGCAAATCCACGAGGTAAGTGACTCACAGTTACAATTGGTATCGACTGAGGAACTTGTGGCTTCAGACACAGCTCCGTGAAACAAAAGGGTGCTACAAACCGATATGCTCCTGAAAAGTCACACATAAGTAGCTAGTAGACGCATCGGAACGTCGGACTCTATATCTGCTCTCACCAATGTGGCTTGAGGAGAATCAGGATATTTTCAAAGTTCGTGACCTGATAGTGGTATACTGCTATCATCACGAGCGCCATATGAACGCAGTCCAAGATCCTAGTCGACTCTAGTACGGAAGTGCACCGCTCGTCGAGATCTGCAACGATCAGCTCACCACAAGACGAACACCTGCCAGTACATGTTTGAGAGATTTGGTAGGCTTTGGCAGCACACTTACCAGGCTTCTCAACAACAGAGGATCTTTGGCGTGCTCCCTGAAGTATATCCAAGTCTGCAAAGTTGTGATCCCGAACAATCTACGTGTGTCGTGAGGATTGGAATGAATGCAAATCGGTAGAACATACACCGCGCACACAAACTGGCCTAAGGATAGAGCTCCAAGAACACTGTTCAGACTCGATGTCATGAATGGACCCAGAATAGCAGACTCGAGGTAGGAAGCGGAGGCAGTTGCAGACATCCTTCATGTGGAGGGTTACTGATAGATATACGCGCAAGTAAATTCAGGTGCTAATTGCACCGGTCCAGGAACCACGGTGGCGATTTTTGAGCGATGGAGGTTGCATTTATGATGACAGAAACACGCGCCAATTATGATAGACGCCGTGGTGAAGACAGATTCCCGGTGAGCCGAAGGGGGCCAAAAATGAACGACCGATGCACTTGGAAGTGTATGGGGCCTTATCAGAGGCTGTATGAGACGACTAGTTCAGAGCGACGGTATGGATATGCAGTACTCAGTGGTTCTTGCTTGGGAAGCTATCTGTTATTGAGCGGACCAAACACCCCATTGTTTGATGAGATGTCAACAACGTGATAACCGGTGCTGTCTACCTGTTGGATAGAGTTCAAAGTCCTTCGACTGGAATATATCTGCTAGACAATTACTTTTCTAGCTCTCAGCGCTTCGGCCAGGAGCATCGCCTTTGAGTCAAGCTCGACTTGTTGTTCGGATCACTAGACAGGGCATGGTCGTTATCTGCAACCTCGAATGTTGAGACTGTCTAGGCGATCAGTAGGGGCTCACTCGGACGTTCTCCCAGCCGTCGTGATGTGTATAAAGTGAACTGCTCACGCGGCAGGGAGATTGCTCAGACATACAGCTCAATGCAACGATGAGTGACGGGATGCGCCACAGCGGTTTGCAAATCAAAGCTCCGACGCAATGCGTCTTTGCGCCAAACAATGTCGACCCATTTCGGAGTTTGAAGATGGTTTCCACCTCTTCGCTCAGGGCAGCAGGCGAACCTGAGCTGGCTGCAGATGTGCCAGCACGCAGGTTGGCTTTCATCCAGCTTCCCAGTCTCGCGAGATTGTATTTCTATATCCTTCATGACAATTGATGAGCCGTTATCCACCGTTTGCCACGCTGGAGGGTCTGTCAGAGAGCTTGGAGGTGCTGCCCGTCGCCTGCAGATTCGGTACGCACATCGCATTGTCACCGGGCCTATACTCCCTTGCGTATCTACCATTTGCGCCCAGTGTCGACAGACCAATGGCTGGTGACCCACCTGCAGACCTCCTGGACCATCGCGCAGGTCAAGGACTGGCTCATCGCCAAGTTCGTGTCCACCTCGAGCTCTCGACTCCTCCCCACCCATCCGTCCAGGCGCAGACGGCGTCCAGCGTCCCCGATCACGTTCTCGACTGGCCAATTCCACCGTAAGAAGGGTGCAGATACCGCCCCGCTCTACTCGGGCGATGCAGAGGACGAGTTTGACAGTTTGGACGAGCTCTCGGACGACCCGCAGACGAGGTACAAGTACACCCGAAGAGCTCGCGAGTTTGACTATATCGCATCACCTCCGCCCCATGGCCGCTCGTTGTCGAGCCCACCCTCACGCACCTCGCTGTCGGACGCAGGTGGCCTTGTTGACACGGCGCGTTTCACTCTTATCTCGTTTTCCAACGGCCAGCTCCTCGAGGACCATTTCAACCTGGAATGGTACTCTCTGCATCCACACGAGCTGCTAGAACTCTACGCTCAACCAGACAATGCTACGATCAGTCCTGATCGCCTCGTGTCGTTGCCTCGCGGTCATGTGGAGGAGTACATACGTCCGTACTATGAGGCTCGCGTGAGATTTGTGCGTTTAGAGAGTGTCGATGCTGATCTATTCGGTCTCTATGATCGTATCAGCCCCCTTCCAGGCGCCGGCCACGACCAAGATGTCGAGACTGGGAGCAAGCACGGCTCGGTTATGACCGCTTCGACCGACGTCACTACTCGAGGGCTCAGGCAGGGTGCCAGACGGAAGAAGAAAATCGGGTGGCGAGATCGCTGGATAATGGTGTATGGAAATTCTCTGAGGGTCTACAAGGATCGCAACGTGAGTATCTTCACTTCACTTCATTTCGGTAGCGGAATGTGTATCGCTTTATGATCCGTGTATACGCCCGTTCATTCAATGTGACACAAGATTGGCTCGAGATGAGAGCTAAGACGCGGAGATGCTGAGGTTTCATCTATAAAACCTGAACACGTAGATTGATAATGTCCCTTCCATCTAGGACGCCCAGCCCATATACGAAGCTCCACTAAACGCCCTCCTCGCGCTTCGCGGCGCCGACGATGTCAGAGCCGATCTGCTTCACTCACTTCGGGCCAAGTCCAAGCCATCTTCAACGACGCCTTTTACCTCGCCCGGCAGCTCCCCTCCACTCCTATCTCCATTCTCGTCTCCTCCACTCGGCCCATACACGTCTTCTCTCCCGGGCGGGCGTCGCTATGCGGACAAGCATATCAACGCGGGAAGGCTGATTTGCGCCCAGTTCAATCTTGGGCGGCAGCCTCCTACGCACGGACTGCATCTCCCGGGGATGGGCGATCGGGAACAAGCGAACGCCAGTGACGGCGTTTCTGTCGGAGGTGGCTGGTGGAGACGCGCGCATAAGGAGACTCCACCGGGAGCGGTATCGTCTCATGGCCTCGGCGATTACTTTGGCACGCGCAAGGCAGGCTATACGGAATGTCACAGTGAGGATGACTTGCATGACGAGAAAGCGGAGGGCGAGGCGAGCGGCAGCGTTAGGGTCGAAGACAGCGCGTGGTTTCTCTTCGACGTGTCAACTGACGGCGGTGAGTCCTGCAGTTGAGTGCGCCGAGATCGAGTATCTGATTCGCGCGCTTTGATACTTCTTTGAATAGTATATGATGGCCTTCTTCGGGTACTGCACCGTGAAGCACCTCCGTATTGCGCATCGTCATTTCTTCCTCTTTCTCTCGACCTGCGGAGAGGCTCTATTCAAGACTCGATGTCGGAGGCTTCAGATGCATTCGCTTCGCTTGGCATGTCACCAACCGCCATGGGGAAGCCGACTAGCTTCGCATCTTCAAGCAGAACATCACCACCCCCATTCTCCCTATCTCCCTCGTACTTTTCTCCCATTATTTCTGTTCATGCGACATCCGAACCCCGTTCCACGATCGGCTCTTCTGACAAGCCGACCGTCTCAGCGATCAAGGGGACAAGCCTTCCTTACCCAGATTGGCGTGTGTCTGTCGTACGGAGAGCTAGAAAGGCGGGGCTTGGTGCTGTTGGGCGCGCCAAGGAGCTTGTGATGTTCGGCGTCGAGGGCGACGAGCACATGTTGCCGGATCGAGCTGAGACAGATACGAAGGAGGCCTCATCCACGACGCATCCTCCAGATGTCGTCGGCGCGCTGGAGCTCGGTAGCCCGAAGCATGAAGGAGATCTCATTGGCGGCAGCCAACTCGGACACCCTTTCAGCGACGATAGTGACAGCAGCAGCAGCAGCAGCTCAGAGACGGGCGATAGCGAGTACGAGTGGAAAGACTGGATGGAGGACCTCTATCGACAGCGGCCGCAACGGGGCCACGCCTCGGCCGTTTCGTCATCTGCGGAGATCAACAGCCCACCAGATCTGGCGGAGTATCTCCAAGACAACGGGATCGGGATTTATAATCCCAAAGCGAGAGCTGAGCCTATCGACATCCGCAGACCCTTTCCGACACCACGCACACTTTCTAGCTATGCGTCAGCCGACTCTTTGTTCAAGCGCACCGTCCACAAACAAATGTCGCAGCAGCATATTGCTGGCCCAGTCTCTGCTCCCGGATCGCCCTCACACGCTGTCGAGTTTATGCGCCTGCGCCGGACACGGTCGAGTCGACCTAGCTCGCCACTTGCCTATCCGAGCTTCGATATCGCTTCCGACCCCAGCCAGCTTTCGCAGTCGGACCATGGACATGGACGGTTCACACAGCGCTCATTCGAGCCCGGAATGCTCATGCTTCCACCCAGACTTCCTGGTCTCTCCATGACCCCCATCGACCAGCCTGCCGTCAGCCTTGACGAAGACGTGCAGGCGTCGCCGTCGAAGAAGGGGAAGGAACGCGCACGTGACACGAGCGCCAGCGCGGAGGTTAGTCGGGAATCGAGGAGACGCAGGAAGAGCTCCAAGAAGAGCACAACGCCGGAGGACAGCCAGACGAAGAAGCGCAAGAAGCGCAAAGATACCCAAACGGCGCCGCCCAGCGCAGTTGAGACGGTCTCTCCGACTACTGCTCCGTCTTCACGGCCGGGCATTGAGCTTCCCCGACCGAAACTCAGTTTATCTCCTACACTTGCAGCTCCTGCGGAAACTCCATTGGCATCTGAATCCAGTCCGAGTTCCGGTAGTATACGCTTTGCGACACCCTACATAAGCGACTAAGTTTGGGGGATATCTTTGTGCTGCAGTGCCGTGGCGCCGTGGATGTGGACGGAGCATATTGCACAGAAGGAAGGACAATCGGGTGTATAGTGGTATACCGATGTTCATTTGTCGACTGTTGCCGAACATAGTATCAGCAACTGAGCAGTCGTGAGTGTTCAACTTCACACACTAAGGTGCTGGGTCACTTTGTTTACCATCGTCCGTGATATCAGCGCAATACTCAATCTGATAGGCACTCGTCTTGACAGCTGTGAATGATCATCCTTGCCCATTGAGCCCGGAGCTGTAATCCGTTGTTCTTTGAAAACCGCAGTGCCCGTCGATGGTTGGGTCTGAGTTTATCCTGAGACTGTAAACTTTGAGTCGTCATATCAACAGCCCTCCTTCACACTATCCGCGCAAAAAGTGTTCGGCACACAAGAAATATTTCGGATGGAGCAACGAACTTCTGACACAGCCTTGCGTTCTCCTGGTGTTGCCATCTCAACTGCGTTCCCGCCGATAAGAGCCACTTCCAGATCGGGAGGCCCGACGGCATAATGTGCAGCTCGCTGAGCGTTTCTCATAATGTGATGCGACCAGGGAATCAAAATGGAAGTCTACACCGCCTGGTGTAAGATTGACTGAAGGTGTACAACAATGATAGAAAGATTACAACCCATCGAATCCGTGCTATTCCAAAGGACAAGAGAGCAAGTCTGATAGTCTGATTCATTAGACAAATGCTCCCCCTGCCCCCAGAACTTCGGCCCTACGCGCCATTTTCATGTCCAGTTGAACCGCGTCGTTGGCGGACGAATCGTTAGAAAGTACACGGTCGTTATTTGCGACCTCAAACGTTGAAACGGTATCAAGAGTGGTGGCCGGCTTGCCGGATCCGTGTACGGGTTGAGCCAGTCGATCGTGAAGAGAGGTGCGCGCGTTCAGATTGGCGAGGAGCGCATTGATGTACACTTGTGAGTGAAGATATGTCGGGAAGAGTCAATGGTATGTCCCGTGATGTATGCATGCATCATGCTCACGCTTCCCGAGCACGAAATAGAAAGGCCAGTAGACAAAATCATTCGGAAGCGCAGTGTACTGATTGGAATATCAGAAACCCTGATTAGATCTTTCTGCCAGTGCAGTAGGCCACTCACTGTGACAAGACACAGGATGCCACATATACTGATTATGAGACAGGTAAGCAACATCAAAGCCATCGAGAATGTGTCTTAATTTGCACATACCTCGTGACCAAACATGTGTTGATACTGTACACCATCAGAAGTTGAACGACTGAATCAGTACTACACAACCTCGCATGAGCCCTGACTAATTCTGCGGAAATTTGACAACGGCGCACCTCTTGAATCTCATGCCAGCGCGGAAGCGTCGCAGGTAAAAGTACTGCAAGACAGTGATCATACTGTCCGCAAGGATTTCTGCGCCAAAGGCAGCGTACAAACTCCACTGGCCCAGACGTTAATGCTGAGATTCGGAAGGAATATTTAGGATTTTGTGTACAAACCGAGTACGGGCGAGTCCCGAAGTACGTGGGGACGGATAAGCTAAAGCGTGCATGTCAGACACAGTATCCACTTCAAGAAAGGGACCGCACCCCTTGGCGACGAAATCTGGGGTATATTTGTCGGGGGGATTAGTGGACGTACAATGAACACGGAAGACTCGTGGAAGCTTACAGAACGCTTCCCCTGAGCAGGAAGATAAGAACAATCAGAAGCAAGCATGATGATGCCGCAGTCCTAGCTTACCGCAGATGTACAAGGATAGGGCGCCCTAGGGCCGCCGTTAAATCAGTACTAGAGAATGGGGGTCCGCGGAACGTACTAGAACTATTGGGATGAGAACAAAACCACCGCTCACTGAAAATTATCATCAGTAGCAGCACCGGCGTGCGGAGGGCCAATTACATTTCCAAAGCCTCCAGGCGAAGATGCTGTATTACGCACTCGAGTCAGACTATGCGCTCATTAAAGAGTAATTTACCCACCTTCGAACAATCATATTGGTAATGTTCTGATATATAATAAATGCTCTGTCGGCTTGTACATAGATAAGGGTTTACGGACTGTTAGAATAATCACAGCCTAATATATGTATCTTGAGTAGGAAGATCTCCGCCAAGAATCAACAGTACATACTGCGATGGTCCTATATTGTGATGTTATAATTTCATCAGACGGAAGATCACGGGAAGCAATGAGTGGTACCAGAATGGCTTGATCACGGCAAACAGGTTGCCAAAATCGGTGACGAGGTAATGGTACATCGACCAAGTGAGCAGTGCCGCATGTAAAGCATCCAGGATCCTAATCTGAATGAGCCTATGTACATGAGAATCGAGGGACACGAGATTACCATAGAAATGAAACCTGCCGACGAAGATCAGCCAACGCTGCATGACCGGGAGATAGTTCATACCAGACTCTTCATTACTGGGCCATCTTGGTGGCTATTCTTGAAGAAGGTCCATGTCTGTACACTTGTAACACCGAATAACCTAATGCAATCGTAAGAACAAAGGTAGATAATAGCTACACATGGGCCTACACTGTGGACAGAAAATGACCTAGGAACGCCGCACCGAGAGTACTATCGAAGCTCAGTGACATAGCGAAACGTGAGGACGAGAATTGTGTAATGGGCGGTAGGCGGTGAACGGAGGGTGGTCAACTATGTCACCGGAAACCGTGGCTATATATACTGCAGTCGATTCTATATTCCGTGACATATCAGACCATCAGCAATTTGATATTCTCGGGGATCCTCATAGCAATCTCAGTGTGACCTGTGCCCGAACTAGCGTACAATCGAGCAAAAGACTTGCCATAGTGTAGGCGAAGGTTTGATTCATTAGTTATGGGGATGATGGAGCTAAAGTGATCTAAAGACAAGGAAAGGGTCAAGTATCAAGGTCCAATGTCGTGCGCAATCAAGGGTCTCGGCCCCACACTAGTACGGCCAGTGGCGCGGTGGCGTAGATCAAACCTTTGTGGACATAAGGGAGACATGGAGGGAAGTGCCTGGCATAAAGCACTCGGACATAGAGAAGCATACGGCGCAAGGAAGAAATTGCAGATCCAGAGTCAGCACAGTCATATATGTTTCTGTAGTAAAATTTTACTTACGATGACATGGCATTGATAGAGTTCTGTAGCACCTCATGCGTTATGTTTCATGTCAGCCGCACAGATGGACCTTGTCCTTATCGCCAGTCTTATCAAGGCCACAATTCGCAAGCATCTTTGGAAGTGGAACTGATCGTTGTTACCGCACAGCGATGAAACACCCGTCCCCGCGGGATTGCTGCCAGGCTGCGGATGAGGAGAGACATGAATGTTGGACCTGTCATACGAAAAGGTAACGTCCAGTTTATATGACTGCAGAACGATAGATCGACACTCGAGAGCACTCCAGGACTAGAGCCAGCGACGCTGTGGCAGGTCATCACTACTATTACGGTGGCGTTGACCGTGTCAGAACTTAGCGCTAGATTGCTGTCATATTCGTCGAAAAGGCGCGCGCAGCTGGTTCGCAATGTCTTCTAACTCCGGGATTGCATTTCAATACCATATCAATGAGGACTTGTTCCCTGATATCGGCTAACCGCGATCACTGACGAATATTCGTGCAGATCTTCCCCCAAACTGAGGCATTCTGATACCGCCAGCGACGATTCACTCAGAGACGATGAATCGAGCAATGTTCCACTCTGCCATGGTCTCGTTTCCAAAGACAGTCCTTGCCAGATGCCTGATAATAGTTAAATTCTATATAGCTACTGAAAATTTCAGACCAAGGGTTCCTACACCGATTGCACTACCGAAGCAAAAGAGCGCTTTTAGTACCTGACTTCCTCCCAACTTACCACGAGATATGAGGTTCATGTCAAACCGCAGCTCTCGGAGCAATCAAAACAGTTTCATCTCTGGTTTGGTTATGAGATGTAGTGATATTAATTCCTGCGATATCGATGTTTGATATTGTGTCGAAAACTGTTGAGGGCTTATCGGAGCTGTGCGCGGATTGGGCGAGGCGCTTATGCAAAGAATCTCGTGCATTCAGGTTGGTGAGTAGCGCGTTCGTATAGACTACCAGTCGACAGACCAATGAGCTGTGTACCAGTGAGTTTCACTGCTACTTACGTTTTCCAAGAATGAAGTAGAAAGGCCAGTAGACGAACGTGTCCGGAAGTGCGGCATACTAGCATGTAGGCGTCCGCTACGTTACCCCAAGTTCTATGCAACATGCAGCTTCCCGATACTCACCGTGACGAGACAAAGTATACCACATATACTAGTGACACATAATCTTAAGAATTACCACTCCCAATCACAGCTAGTGAGGTCAGCTCACCTAGTGATTAGACACGTATTGATGCTGTACACGGTCACAACATGTATGATGGAGTCAGTCCTGCAGAAAACACGGTATAAGTCTCACAGGCATCTCGTACATCCAATAGCATCTTACTTGTTGGATTTGACGCCTGAGCGGAACCGTCGCAAGTAGAGGTATTGCGCGATGGTGATCAGACTGTCTGCCAGAATTTCGACACTGAAAGCCGCATAGAGGCTCCACTACCGAATGAACTAGCTGTGGGCACTCGAGATGAGAAAAGCGCAATTACTCACCACATATGGACCCTCCAAAAAATACGTAGGAAGAGTCAAGCTATATTCCATGCATTAATGTTCTGGACGGTATAGTCAAGGAAGCGATCACCATTTCGCAACGAAGTCTAACGAGCGCAGGCTACAATGTTAGACACCTTAACCAATCTAGCCGCTTAAGAGTGACGCACACAAAGTCTGTCCTATGAGGAGAAAGTGCTCAGTCGTAAGTGACAATATATCACACTGGATTCCATGCTTACCTGAGATGTACAGGGACAGTACTCCCTGAACCTGTGTGTAAGGAGCTGAAGATAGATCCGTTGTATGCTCACTATCGTCATTGGCACGAGCAGAGCGCCATTGCTCACTGGTCATAACCATCAGCCAGTACTGACGCATGCGGTAACAATGTACTCACGCTTCCACAGTCTGTGAGCAAACATTCTAACAGTATTGGTCAGAATTGCGGACTGCTGCTAAGATCAATTAAACATACCCTCGCACAATCATATTGGTTATGTTCTGGTCGCAGATAAACCATAATCAGCGACATTGTAGGGCCAGAAGAACCGCACGAACGGTAAGAATTATCACTGCCTGAGGTCACTATAAGCTCCACAGTAATGACATTGAATAGAGATCGGCCATACGTACAGCAAACGTCCTATTATAGGGACTGTGAGAAGATGGCACTTGCGGAACGGGGAAACGACGCACCAGTACGGCCTCACCACAGCGGCAAGATTGCCATAATTTGTCACGAGACAGTAGTATATTGAACAAGTAAGGAGCACCGCATGCATAGTATCCAGTATCCTAGTATAGAAGTAAGCTAACACGAACATCTCCGAACAGCGGCAAGCCTTACCACAGCAGGAATACCTGCTGAACATCGTATCAAGGACTCATAGGTTAAGGGGGGTACCTACCAGACTGTTTAATGTCCGAGAGTCTTGATAACTCTTCTTGAAATACGTCCATGTTTGCACGCTCGTCACTCCGAACAATCTAAAATAGATATCAGAGCCATATTAAACGGTAGGGTCGATGGACACTCACGCTGTCGACAGGAAGTGTCCTAGAAATGCGGATCCCAGAGTACTGTCGAGATGCAAACCGGAAGACATCGATAAGCTGGATATTCAATAATAGAACGGGCACGATGAGTCCTTATCACTGGTGACTCGGAACCCGTAGTAATATAGGAGAGGCTCACGCATTACATCACGAAGGCACTGTGTGTCTACCTGGAAAGGACTATTATTAGCCAGAGATACGGGCATCTTCCATCAGTTATAGATGAGTAGGCAAGAATGCTCCATATGCGAAACTATGTACCGCGATAGATGGTTACCGTGCGTGAGTCCACTTGAAGCCCGAAAGCCGTCCCTCATCAGGATAGAAGTCAGTGAACATGTGTTTCAATGACAATCAGCATTACAAAACGTCAATATGACGTGTAGAATGAGCGATATCGACCGATGTGCGGGCTCGGCCATCTGCTATGGAGTAATGGTTACTCTAGTATCTTCGAAATGACTGTGTTGTGACAGTGCCATTGTGGCATCCAGAACCTCCGATCGGTCAGCATTTATCATACTCCTGTCAAAAAATGACCGGAGAGCCCTTTAATGCGATGCTCGTGGTGAAAGGTGTCGAAAGGTGTCATTTACGCAGATGCAACAGAAAATTGCAACCCGGTTTGACCTCAATTCATGAATTCCGGAGCTGTGCAAATAAAAGACCGAGTGCCAGATGTGCACGTGCGCGGATCGGGTGGCATCGCGCCAGGCGCACGAGCGCGCAGTGCATTAATCCTGCGGCCGTCTCCCATCGCACTGCCGAGCCATGCAACCTCTGCGGCCCGCGTGACCATCGCAAGCGAGCGAGCTTGCTGTCGCCCATCTCTCCGCCGTACATCAATCGCTTGCGAGCTGTTCCCTGCCACCATGCGGCATGGAGACGTGCATCTCACATCCTCAGGCGTGTATACAGCACAGGCCCGAGCTGTTCTCACAGAACTTTGTCCACACCTGCCGGCGGTCTTAGCGTGTGTGGGAAGGCGGAGCTGCTCTTGCAGCAGTGGAAGGGCACGAGCGCGGCGGGAGGTACCACGAAGAACTTCATTGATGCGAAGTTTGTCAAGAGCCAGACGACGATCTGGCACAACGTTGTCGATCCCGTGAGCAAATCCTTTACTCGAGCTGGAAGGCATATCTGATCGATGGATCATCGACGCGGACGCTATTGACCCACGTGCCTGAGGCAACGCCGAAGGAGTTTGAGCAGGCGGTCGCCGCTGCAGCAGAGGCATACAAGACGTGGCGCCGCACCAGCATCGTGAGACGCCACAGTTGTCTAGTTTACAGTGCACTGAGCTGAACGCCTCCATCGTAGGCCTGCCAGACAGGCTGCAGAATCTCCTACGAGAAAATTCAGATGCTATACTAGTAGCATCAAGTACTATTCTCGAGCAGGGGAAGACGTTTGCAAGTATAGTCAGCCCGGCTGATTTTCCTCGGATCCGAGAATGAACGATAGTCAGCAGGGCGACTTACTTCGGGGCCTTCAGGTCATTTCGGCCGCATGTGACATTCCAGTTGCACTCATGGGGGATACAATTAAAGGTTAGAGCCTATCGTATATGTAATGAATGTCGTTCAGCTAGAATAACCATAGTTTCCAGGGATATGGACACATCGACCAGAAGACTACCGATAGGCGTATGCGCTAGGTATGTCATGAATTTCACACTTTTGTATGGAACTATTCTTAGATTGGCCCTGCAGCATGACGCCGTTCAACTTCCCAGCGTCACTATCCGTTTCGGACATAGACTACAATCTGTTAACATTCATGTTCGTTACATCAGCATGATTCCGCTGTGGGCCTCCCAGTAGCGCTTGCAACAGGCAGCACTCTCATTCTCAAGCCCTCCGAGCGTGCTCCGGGTGTAGCAATGATCATTGCTGAGCTATGCGAACGGGAGCATCTGCCTCCGGGCGTACTCAACATCATTCACGGCACCGCGCCAACTGTAGATGCAAAGGGCCATCAGCTTCGTGGGTAGCGATCGTGCAGGAAAGCGTATATACGAGAGGTTATCCAGTCGATATGTATTGCGGCCGAGATTCTAACTAGCTAGGACGTAAGAGACGCAAGACCGGGAAGCGAGTGCAGGCAAACATGGCCGCCAAGAACTATGCCGTCCTGATGCCGGATGATATGTTTCATGGTGATATATTTGGAAACATAAACTGAATGCTGTCTTCAGCGGACACTGGGGAACACCATTAACATCCGCACCGCTATATAATTGAAAATATTCATGTGTTACAGCCGCAGGTCAGCACTGCATGGCCGTTTCAGTTGGCATGCTTCGAGTATCATTCAGGCAGACGACTATTTTACATGGAACCAGCCATCTTCATCGGCGGTGCGCAATCACGGACGAGGGTGTATCCGACATCCTAGATGGGCGTGGGCGTGGCTATGAAGTGGCAAGATACCACAACGGAATCTGGATCGGTGGAACTGTGATCGAGGTAACAGCCTCGATGCACCGCTATCAGTGCGACTTCCATCTGCTCTATTTATGATTGCTCTCTTGACGACCCAACAGCGAAGTGATATTTGGCCCTGTTCTACTGATCCTGCGGGCGGACACTCTGGATGACACAATTGACATTGTCAATGCAAATCCCTTTGGCAACGGTGCCGCCATCTCCACGCAGTATAATGCAACGGCACGCAGGATTGAGAATGCGGTCGAAGTTGGATAGGTCGGGATCAACATTCCCATCCCGGCCCCGTTGTCTATGTTCTCGTGGGGTAATTGCGGCGCGGCGCAAATTTTGGACCATGCTGACCGAGTATTAATAGGCAAGCTTCCTGGGCGATGCACTTTCTATGGAAAGGGGTGAGTAGATCCCGCATAGACCTTGTTGGCTGGGCTGATGATACGTGTTGTGCAGTGGTATCAATTTCTAATTTCTACACGCAGACCAAGGTATCTATATTATTATCGCTTCGTCAGCTACGTTTACAGCGTGTTGAACATCAATTCTGCAGACGACTACCGCATTATGGAGGGCAGAGGATGCCCTCGATACCCGGGCGTCGGTGATCATGCCGATGCACGGCTAAGGCTGTAGAAGAATTTAAGTGCCGTGTATCAGTATACTTGGATTCCTTGCGCTCATATGCGAGAAGCGCTTTGCGTCTTGTAAGACTGTCTGCTTGTGAACATACGATGTTAGCGAAGCAAATTTTTTCATTGCTAGCACCGCATCACATTACATAAGTTAGCCTCAAAAAAAACTGGGCGAGAATGTCCGATACAACGCTCCGCTCCTCCCTTCTGAGTTGGGCGCCTACACCAAGCTGGCCCGACCCACCAGAGCGACCCTGGCAACCGGGTGAGCACATCGGCACACGGAAATGCTTGGAGTGTCTGCAAACTCAAGCATGGTAAATAATCCAGGGACTGCGGTCTCTCCATTACTTTCATGCACAGGTTGGGTGAGGTTCTCCCAGAGTGAACCACGTGCGTTCAGATTGGCCAGAAGCGCATTGATATACACTGAATAAGAAAGATGGCGCGACGTGCACACGTGAGAAATACAAATAACACATGATATCCAGCACTTACACTTCTCAGACACGAAATAGAATGCCCAGTATACAAACATGCTCGGTAGTGCGGCATACTGGTCATTTGCACGTCAATGTGTAGTTACATGTATGCAGCCGGTATCGAAACTAACTCACCGTGATAAGGCACAGTATCTCGCAGAGGCTGTAAATAGAAGATGTCAAGCTTCATGACTGAAACGAGGGATCTGACATTATATATTCTTGCCTAGTAACCAAGCAAGTATTGATGGTATATATCATCAATACTTGGATGACGGAGTCAGTGCTGCAGAACACAGCATTTCAAGCGAGGACAACTTATAAGAACGTTTCAATGACACACCTTCTGATGCCTGTTCGGAAACGCCTCAAGATGAGATATTGGAAGACAGTGATAATGCCGTCGGCAACAATTTCACAGCTGAAGCCGGCGTAGAGGCTCCACTACTCAATAAAAACAAGGATGAGGGCTTGACAAATATTGACAAGCTATGAAGTGCAGAAACACGAACCGAGACTTCGCGAATCGCGAAATACGAAGGGATCGAGAACCTTTAATGGCGCGTAAATGATAAATAAATTGTGAATACACCATGTGCAAGAAAGAAATCACCCTGTAATCGCAAAATCTGGCACGGATTACGACGTTGTAGGAGATAATGTATTGGGGGGCCATTGCACACGACTTACAGAGTGAATCTCCTGAACCAGAACCCAGAGCTTAGTGACGTACTCGAAGGTTCAACAATTTCCTTACCTGTATGGTAAAGTGACAAAACTCCCTGTGGGATTTTTTAGCTTAGGCGTGGTTCGCAGGCATTGCCACTCACGATGACAGCTGGCACCAAGATTCCGCCATTGCTCACTGATCATTATTGTCAGACTATCGGATATGTGCATCTTGCGAATACTGACACTTCCACAACCTATACGCAAATATTCTGCAGACGCCGCCATTAGAATGATGAAAACAAGTAGTTGAAGAGTGCGCACCCTCGTACAATTGTGTTACTGACGCCCTGCACGCCGGAAATAAATAAACCCGCTAAATATGAACAAGAATAAACTATACCGTAACGATTATCATCACCTAAAAGCCGCATATGGAATATTTGAGAACATTGTTGTCTGTGAAGATTATATGACACACCGGGATGCTCCTTATGATTATCAAACCTCAGTCCCAACATCCGGGAAAGAGAGATAGTCACGCACCAATAGACCTTGAAGATAGCAAGGAGGTCCCCGAAGTGGGACAGATCATAATATACCGCGCTCGTGAGCAGTGTTGTATGAACTCCATCCAAAAACCTAATCGTGATCAGCTCAGTTCAGGCTGAAAACTGTTGATGTGCACAAGCTGTACCACAGCACCAGTACCTAGTAGCCACTGATGTCAGCCGCGCATGAGGTCACCCGGCGAGTCACTCACCATACTTCTCAACCAGATCGGATCCGTATTTTTCTCCTTGAAGTAAACCCATGTTTGCATGCTTGTGATACCAAAAAGTCTACACTTTATGTTGAGTTGAGTCGCGACATTAAATCATTAAGACTCACATCGCAGTCATATAGTGACCCAGAAATGCAGCACCGAGGGTACCATCGAAGACTTGGGCCATGGTCGCTGAGCCCACACTGTTGTAGTGCTGGCCTAGATAGTCGAGTTTCAGATATTAATGGATTCATGGCTTGTTATATCAATGGATCCTGTGAATGGTGGCGTCACAGGACAGCTAGCACGGATTGAAGATGCCGATCAGTCACGGACCACTGTGATCCGCGTTATTATCAGATAGAACATTAAGAAGTAAATGTAAGGCTAGTCTTATGATCATATCCGTTATGCATGGGGGGCGAGGGTAAAGAATTGCTTCCACAGGTGGGCTTACCATGAAAAGCGTCAACCGACAAAAGCAGCCGAGCAATGCTGTCAGCTTGGACCTGCCCAACATCCTTGTCATAGCAGCCTTACATACATCCGGCAAGATACGGAGTATAAAGACACAGCATTGATGAATCTCCTCCGATCGCAGGATCAGGTTGAAAAGACAGGCGCCGACATTGTATCGTGACGGAAGCGCCCTAATTGACAGGCTGAACCCGAAGACACATATGTTTCGACTAGGGGAAAGAGTTGCATGGACTGAGATCTAATGGTACTGGCTTACATGCTATACGGGCTTCGAGGAACACCATTCCAAGATCTGCCCTATATGTACTAGTACAAGGTCGCATGCACATAGATCAGGCAGTAAGTACGACGGTTTATGAGGCGGTGCATACCCTTCCCGAATAACCAACAGGCCTACAACTGGCCGGTTGATCCAACACCACAGCCCTTGTCCCTATGTCCGACTCATCGGCAGAGCCTGTGGATGTTCTAACTCGACCGGCATTCCTGTACAAGGCTACAATGTTCCGGTTCATGATGAAGATGTAAGAGCGCGGTAGAATGGAAGCACGGGATGTCTCAAGCTCGACGATGAGTGAATCAAAACGACGTATAGTCCAATGGAGCATGCAGGTTTGTGGTCATCAAAGGGGAAAACGATGTGCACAAGAGCTGAGCTGTATTGCAGCTGTTTCAAACTAAACTATAGGCCGATCTGGAAGAGTTTCGGCTCAGCGGACTTTGAAAACAAAGGCGCTCCGCGCCTTCCAAGCCTGGGAGACTGGGGCTGACTTCAGACCCAGACGAAGTATACCTGAGAAGATTGCACAGTGTAGCCACTGCCCTCAGCGTTGTCACTTGATAGGTCATGCGAATATGTTAGCAGTCTTGAGGGTACCTGTGCATATTGCTGCAGGCACTGGGAAACATGTGCCTTCTGCCGCCGAGCTGACACTCGGGAGACGCCGAAACCGGTAGCTGCACTCGCCGTAGTTCATCGTCTCCGCGCCATCTAACTTGTTCCTGCACTGCAGCATGAGGAACAGACGATTACAAGGTAGCCAACTTTTCATATCACAACACAACAAGGAGTTAAGCACATTGCGACTCATCGATTACCCAGTATTCTCGTCTACATATCCAGAGCTTTGAATGACCTGCACAAATACAGGATAACGAGCAGTCTCATTCATAATCGGTGTCGAGCGGCTACAGCTTCATCAGCAGGCTGAACCGTGTTCACGTTACTGCGCGCTTCTGTGAGGCCGCCGGAATTGGGTGAGGTAACAGGCATCGACACGGCTTTCAGGCTACCGACTGATCTGCTAAGGCTGTACCAGGGTTTGTGAAGCTTTCTCTCCAGGAAGCCGCGCGCATTTAGGTTGGCGAGCAGCGCATTGAAGTACACTAGTTAGCCGCATCAGCAGAACACACATTAGCCAGAATACAGTGACTAGATATGACTCATAGACGCACATTTCGACAATTGGAAGTAGAAAGCCATGTAGATGAATTCATTCGGAAGTGCGGCGAACTGATTGTTCGAGCGCGTCAGGTTAGATACTCATACAATACGCTGTCGGCATCACTTACGGTAATCAGGCACAAGATGCCACAAAGGCTACTCGTCACCAATAGTCAATTTCATAGCGTGAGTATAGCTTGTCTAGCAGTAGTTCTCGACGTACCAGGTAACCAAACATGTATTAACACTATATATCGTTAGAGCATGAATAACTGATGTGGTACTGTAGATAAAATAAAATAAGGCCGTGCCGCATTGTAATTTTGCCGAAGGCATACCTTTCAAACATGCCGTCATCGCAAAAGCGTCGAAGAAAAACATATTGCGAGATGACGACGATAACCTCGGCTATAATCTCGCACGCGAAACCAGCGTACATAGTCCACTGGTCGACGTTTCGGGGGATGAACATGAAATCAACCGAACTATGTAAGGAAGCAAAGGGACTGACGGAATAATGGCGTAGAGCACGCCACGAGGAAGCCTGCACCCTATGAAATTGAGGTCAAATCAGAGAGTAATAGAACTCAACGAAAAACTACATTCTGATTGTGCCATCTAATATAGGCAACGCATACCGCGGAGCTTAATCATTTTCGAAGATTTCAATCCGCGGAAGCCGACTCACAGATGCTCTCTCCTATCACAGTACAGTTCGAGTATCCAAGATGAGTGAAGTCCATTCGATAAAATGCACAGCGGCGGACATACCGGTGATGGAGGAAGATAGAGCAATCTTCAATAGTTTAGCCCAAAATTCCACGACAATATAGTAAGGCTCATACTATGAAAACAGGAATTACGATGATTCCATCGCTGACTAAATGCGCTCATGAGAAATACTTGTAGGATAGGAAGAGTGTCCTGACGTCTCCATATTCGATAGGCAAAGACGCTGATAGAGACGAGCGCAATAAGTATGCAAGAGCTACCGGATTCTAGCCGTGAATCTCTTACCTTCTTATGATCCAAGTGGATGAAGTCTAGATATGATGTCATGATGATTCACACAGGCTTGCTGAACCGAGATATTGTAAGTACTCACCGTTAGCGTAGGGAGCAGCTGATGATCTTGCAACGTCATCATCCCCATTCGCGTTTCATGATGGTCCACGTACCGCAAGCATCCTGAGTCCAGACGTGTGAGGACGGGACGTTGCATTACGTACATCTTTTTGAAAGGCCTACCAGTGAGGCTTAAAAGCGGCAACGTTGTCGCCAAAATGGATTACGAGATAATAGTATACGCCCCAAGTCACAAAGGCCGTCTGGATACCGTCGAGGATCCTGAAAGTTCTTAATAGGGCTACCCTAGTCCTGAGCGAGTAGGAAGTACCATAAGAGCAAAACCTGATGCGCTCATGAGCCTCTTGTGCGGTAGAATGTTAAATTTTCTTACTATATACCTCATTAGGAGAGCATCTTTGGGCTTTCTAAAGTAGATCCAGGTTTGAATGCTCGTTATCCCGAACAAGCTGCGCATCTGAGCGTAATTTGACCCAATACCTCAGCAGAAGGACGTACATTGCGGACACGGTGTGCCCTATCAACAGGGATCCAAGTGTGCCGTCAAGGCGCATGGTCAATGAAGTTGTGCGAGAGGAATAGCTGGCAGGGAAAGCAAGTGCGGTGAACGTGTACTTCTTCACCTGCGGCTGACCGATCTTGATCGGAGAGCGGGCCAGTGAATACTTGCCCAAACACCGGCACATCGCCACTCCGCGTTCGTCAGTAACGGATTGTCTGTTGGAGAATGCCGCGCAATGCCGACGATTTTCTATAACAAGGCAGTAAGGCAGATCGCGGAGCATTTGCTAGTCTACGAGCTGTCAAACAGCGTCCGTCTCCTATTATCATCAATGTTTACCGCGGGTACTCGTGGTGCTGTCATCCCGAACATGTGCATTCATCAAAGATTATTGTGGACCGCAGCATGCAGTGCACATGAATGGAACGCAATGGCACATCTAATCCGACTCATCAAGATCCGACGGGAAAGCGCAGACAGAAAACACGCGATCCAAGTGAAGTCTCGAGATCGGAGGATGTACGAGTCAAGTAGCCCAAATCAGTGCCTTGTATGAAGTAGAGACTGGGACTGGAACAAAAGGCTGCCTCACGAACCAATCCTCTCGAACGACACGTTGATGATGCCAGAAAATCCACGTGGCAAGCAGGCGCCAAGGCGTCAGTGGGCGATCTACTCAGACGGGGGACGGCTTGGCATAACCAATATATACGACAAAATGGTACATATTTAATCCTTCCTTTGTTCTACAGATCCGAAGCATGTGCCACTGGAAGAACTCGCTCCGTCCTGAGCTAAAACGACCGGCGGCTTCCAGCTAGGCCAATTTGGGCTCAACCACCGGGTGTTGGCCGAGATGAGCCGTCTCCATGTGAAGGAGCGCGGAGGGTAAGTCGCTATATTGTGCCCAGGACAATGGGATGGTAGTAATTTTAGAGGGGCGTTTTATAAAGCTCGGCATAGACGTCCTGAGGCTCTCCTGGAGGAAGTCGCGGGCATTCAGATTGGCGAGCAGAGCGTTAGAGTAGACTAGATGGAATGTATTTTCAGGAGGTGAGCCAGAATACGACAGATGACGCGAAATTAATGCTCACACTTCGATGACGCGCAGTAGAAAGCAGCGAATATGAGATCATTTGGGAAGACAGCTGCCTGATGTTACAGCGCGTGAGACAATATGCGTTCGCGATACATCGAAAGGATGCTTACAGTAACCAAACACATGACGGCACAAAGGCTACTCTGTGTGTGAGCGACACCTACATCGATCAGGCGCGAGACGTACCAAACTATCAAGCAGGTATTGATGCTATATGTCATGATAGTCTGTATGACGGAGCTCGTGCTATTCTCAAGAACCTATCAGGATTTGGGCGCTCAAAAAGCTATAACAACGCACCTCGTGAACGTGCTGTTGAAACAACGAAAGCGTCGGAGGTAGGTGTATTGGGAGGTCATGATAATTACTTCAGCCAGAATCTGAGCGCCAAGTCCGCCGTACATGCACCACTAGTCTTCGGAGTCGGAGATAGTCGCAAGGCAGAATAAAATCGGGAGAAACTGACCGAATATTGGCGTAAAGCAAGCCATGAAGGTATAGAGAGTCTGTGCTGCAAAGTCAGCCTCCGAACAGCTAGAGGTGAAACGGGTGTACAATTTAACGGATAGGTCTGTAGCACGAAACATTGATATGGGCATTGTTGTGAGAAGGCGAGACAAGTATAAAACGCACATATTGAGTCTCCTAGTGTAGTCATAGCAACCATCTCTGAGCAGTTTATAGTTCACTTCCCCAAAGGAGCTCACCTGTCGAGAACAAGGATAATGCAGCCTACTCAGTCCAGTCAGGCCAATTTCTCCAGCTGTGAATAACTGCATCTTACTACGACGATCGGCATGAAGACGGATTTGTTGCTGACTTGGGTCCGTTGAGAGAAAGGGCGACACAAGGAGGTGATAACACTCACGTTTCCACAGCCGATATACAAAAACGCTGCGAATAATATATATACGACATCGAATGACGTTCAAAGATCGGTAACGGGTTCACCTTCGGATGACAACCATGGAAATGGTCTGCATAAGAGCGTGAGCCTCCCTGTATGCTCGCCAGAGAATGGAGTGGACTCACAGTCGTTGCAGGCAGCATCTGGCGGGTATACGCTGTTACAAATGGCTTCTTCATCCGGATTGAATCCACATACCGAGAAGCTCCTATAATTTGAAGGTACCATGTATAGGGCACCACAACGTATGGATATATAGGCTGCTCACCAATTGGGCTTGGACGCAACAACAATGTCATCGAAGTGGGTTACAAGATAACTATAAATCCCCAGAGTCACCAGCGTCACATGGAAACAATCCAAGATCCTAGCAAATATGGGTAAGAGTGTGTGCTTCAATTCGCATGAAACACACCATATAAGAAACACCTGAACAACATGAGCATCCAGTAGCATGAGGTCAGCGGCGCACTTACCAAGCACCTCATCGCAAACGGATCTTGGCTCTTTCTCCTGAAATATACCCCAGTCTGTAGGCTCGTGATTCCGTACAAGCTGTGGGTGCTGTCAGGCAGCGGATGCAACAAGGAGCGTATTGAGATGTACACTGCGGATACAAATTGACCTAGGAATAGGGCCCCTAAAGAACTGTCGAACTGGCCCATGGTGGGGCAAACGCGGATGACTTAGTAACGGGGGGAATCCTGTAAGATAAGGTTGCAAATCGACTGCAATACGGCAGTGCGCATGGTGATCTTGATGCATAGCTGCATCATGATAGACTTCGGTCTGATGAGATGTCCGCATGCGGCCCAAAGATAGACCTCGCTATCAGTCGACCGCTTATTACAGGGGGTCTTTTACAAGCACTTGTGCACCTGGTGAACCCTGAACCTGATTGCATTTCGATGCACGCTATGCGGCATAGCGTGCATTGGGCGTACAGTGGCCGAGCCCCCAGTTAAACATCAAAGCGGTTGCTAGAATCGCGCAGTGGCCAACAGCAGAGATCCGCACGCCTCTGGTACTAGACTCGGAGAGGACAAAGTAGATGTCATACGAGCGCGATGCAGAACGGCTAGAGGAGAGACGAACGCCGACGCAGTCGATGGGAGAGTCGTGATTATATACAGAGGTAAATCGGGTGGTCTCCCTCAAGAGGCCTTTCAGCAACGGCTGTCGAAAAGAAACCCCCCTCCTCCTCCTCCTCCTCCGCAACAGGCGCCGGTCAGCTACGCGCGTCTTGGCGCTTCGAGCGTACTCCGAGGTCGCGTCTCGCCACGATGGAGGAGGCCGACGCACTCGAGGCTCTCGGAAACGTCTTGGAGCGACTGACCGAGAACCCCTACGACATCTCCCTACACGCTGAACACATCCGCATCGCAAATGCCACCGGTCTGGACGAGCAAGCCGAGTCCGCGCTGGACATGTTCACCGCGTTCTGGGCGGCAGGCGACGAGATATGGCTGCCGCTCATCGACCGCAAGCTGAAGTCCGCCAACCTCGAGTCGGAGGAGGGCTTGAACGCTGTTCTGGGTCTCTTTGAGCGGGCAGAGCAGGACTATCTGTGTATGTGCCCTTCTCTCACAGACAGGGCGTGTCTTGAGTTTGATTCAGCGATTCCACTTCTCCAGAGACATCTGGAGTTTCTCATCGAGCGCCATGAACACTACTCCACCGCGGAGCAAAAGCCGGAGGACCTGGGAGAGCTGTTCTCGACGGAATGGACGCGTGCAGCAATCTCTGCCGTGGTCTCCCAGGGAGCAGGCCATCTCAGCAGGGTGCGCGTGCTGTCTCGTGTAGCCGGCTATGTCCTGACTTTGCCGCCAGAGTCATCAATTGTTCGACCTGCAACGAGACTGGGTATTCGAGCAACTGCAGAATGCACCAGACACTGAGAAGTATGTGCCTCAGTCCAGTCCCTCGTATTCTGAACTTCACATGTCAATGCAATCACACAGGGCTCCACTGATTGAACATGTCGAGTCGATGCTACTAGGACGCTTGCAGCAGCCACATTCCAGTAAGTTGAATGTGCTGCTGTGGCGGTAGACCTTCCTAACCACCCCCACAGATCACGACGAGACATTCCAAGCCTACTCGACCTTCACCACAAACTACAAACCCGCAGACCAATACGAATCTCTACTAGTGAAAGCGTCAAAGATGAAGGCACAGGCCGTCAAGACATACCAACGGCACGAGCCTCTGGAGCATTCGCTTGTACGTGTAATCAATGTATATGCTTTTTGAAGGCCCTTGACAATGAGCTATCCTGCAGACGCTGGCAAGCTACTCTCTGGAAGCATATGCATACTACCTCACTTCAGAGCGCCGAAAGAAACCCGACTTGTTCGTGCTCAAGACGCTCTACGAACGCGCCATCGCGGAAGCTGCCAAGCGCCGATTCGCCGGCGAGGCTGGTGCGGAGGAAGCATTACGGTCCTTCTGGATCGGTTACCTCGACTTCTTGGTAAAACTTCCCATCTTAAAGGGTCTCTAGGTTTAATGAAGTCCTTCCATAGAGAATCCAGGACGTCGATGATGAAATATCGATGGCTACGTACAATCGGGCGCTAAGGAGTGTACCCGCTTCTGGCGAAGTCTGGGCACGCTATATGCGCTTCCTGGTAAGCTGGCTATCCTATAAACCGGGACTACGTTAGAACATGCATTGACAGGAACGCTTGGACTCGGACGAGGTTGATTCTGAGATTGCTGGTAGGTTTTCTGATGACGTCCTCTGTAGCCACCTAACTCGCCGGTCCAGCTGCATACGAGAAAGCTATGAGTGTTGGCCCGCTCGTGACAGATGCGGAGCAGCTCGTTCCAGTCGTGTTGACGCGTGCAGGGTTTGAGAAGCGACGACTGCAGTCCGGTGACGCGAGTAAGCCCGCTGACTCCCGCTCAACGTCCAGCCTTGGTTGATTATAACCGTCAGGCGAGAATGGCTTCGCGGCAATACTTGACATTCTCACACACGGCATCAACCGTGTGCGCAAAGGTCAGAGTCCTCTACTCGCCAACAGGGAGCATATACTGACAATATTACTGCAGCCTCCCCAACGGGTGACCCGCGACTGAGACTCGAGAAGTTCTTCTCGGCAATCGTGAGTGCATAGCCTGCCTCCCACAGGTGCCACTCACCGCTGCGCTCTAGTGTCTCGACCTGGCTGACCAAGCAGAACATGCGCTGATCATGTGGGAAGACACGACCAAGCACTACAAGACCAGCTACCTCGCCTGGACGTCCTACACGGACGTGCTCATGTATGCCCCCTTCCCCTTTCCTGCATGCGGAGCAGTGAACTGACCGTCCCGCAGCAAGCAGCGCATGCTGGACGACGCGCGCAAGGTCTTCCGGGACGTCGCGATGAAGAACCTGGACTGGCCCGAGGCGATATGGGATGCGTGGGTCACGTTCGAGCAGCTGTACGGCTCCGTGGAGGCCATCGAGGACGCGCTCGACAGGGTCGAGCGGGCGAACGCGCAGACGCATGCGCGGCGGCTCAAGGTGCGCCCGCGTTCCCTTGCATCCTGTTTCCCTTCTCCTGCATCTGCCCAAGAGAAACTAAGCCAAGTGAAATGACCGTTAGGAAGCGGAGAGAGCCGGCCGCAACGCGATGCAGCTTGCCGCGGAGCAGCAGGCGGCGTCCGTCCCTGTCACAGAAGCCGCTCCGCCGACCCAGGCACAAGCGCCGGAAGAGCCGGGCGCCGCGCCTATGGACGTGGATGCCGTCCAGCGGGGCGAGGCGCGGACAAAGAGGAAGGCGGAGGAGGAGATCGTGCCGGATGAGAGCAAGAAGGCAAAGTTAGGTATGTATGAGAGTGAGGGGTGGTGCAATCGTGCGGCTGACTCGTGCGTCGCAGAACAAGAGCCTGTCAAGCTCAAGCGGTAAGAGCACCCGCGCGTTCGTGTCTTTGTCTTGACACTGACGTCGTGTGCATAGTGACCGCGAGAACTGCACAGTCTTTGTTGCGGACCTTCCTTCCGACGCCCAAGAAGCGGACTTGGCGGCTCTTTTCAAGGATGTGCGTGCCGTCTTCCTCTCTCTCTCGAACCAGTGTCTGACCATCTCCGTTCATGGCAGTGCGGCGACATTCGGGAGATCAAGATTACCCAGCTTTCGAACGCCCGCGTCGCCACCGTCGAATTCCACGAGCGGGTGCGTCTGTTCTCATCGTATTTCCTCCCCGTTCAGCGCTGACAAGGACGCGGGGCTGTAGGAGAGTGTACCCGCAGCATTGACGAAAGACAAGAAGCGTGTCCACGACGAAGAGGTGGCAGTACATCTTGCATGGAAGTCTACATTGTATGTTACGAATTTCCCCGAGAAGGCGGATGACGCGTTCATACGGGAGCTATTCGGGAAGGTGAGCAGTGCTGTCAGTCATTTCCAGGCGATTAGCTGATCTATTCTCAGTACGGCACGATCTTTGATGTGCGGTGGCCGAGCAAAAAATTCAAAGCCACTCGGCGCTTCTGTTACGTGCAATATACCTCTCCGGTGTGTGACATGTCCGCTCTCACTCTCCAGGCCGATATTAACGGCGTGGTAGGCGGCAGCAGAAGCTGCGTTAGAACTGCACGGCCACGAGCTCGAGCCGGGCATGCCGCTCAGCGTCCTCATCTCGAACCCAGAGCGGAAGCAGGAGCGGACGGACAGTGGCGCGAACGACAGGGAGGTATATGTCGCGGGCCTCAGCAGGTTCGCGACGAAGGAGGACCTCGAGAACCTGTTCAAGACGGTACGGCATGTGTTGTCATCATCCCCTCCGGTCTTATTGATGAATTTGCTATTGCAGTATGGCGCGGTCAAGGATGTCAGGATGGCGCTGGATAATAATGGTCGACCGAAAGGATTTGCTTTCGTCGAGTTTGAGCGTGAGGTTCGTGCGTCGTTTACTTTGAGGGACCCAACTTGGGTAACCATGTGATCTCCAGGAAGATGCCCGGGCAGCGCTTAGTGCGAATAACCACGAGCTGAAGAGGCGCCGAATCGCCGTTACTCTCGCCGACACACATGTCCGCTCCAAGAATCGGTGCGTCTGCATGTCAGCCCTGGTCGCAGCCAGTTCCTGACGCCCCATCACAGCGACCCCAAGGCGGAAGTGCGCAACCGCTCGGTACGCATTCGGAAGCTACCTCCAGGCACACAGGAAGGCCTCCTGCACCAGGCTCTCGAGAAGATTGCAGCCGTGAAGCGTGTCGAGGTCTTCTCCGACAAGAACGAGGCGGATGTCGAGCTCGAGAGCGCTGCGGTACGTTCTCCTCTCGTTCCCTCGCCGTACACGACTGACGAGCAATCTGTCTGGCGCGGTACAGGAAGCAGGCAAGCTCCTCCTGCACGCCGACCCCATCGTCTTCGAGGGTAGCACCCTGGAAGTCCTCCCAGAAAGCACGGGCGGGGCCCGCACATCGCGGCCTGCCACCCCTCCGGCGGGCGGGATGTTCGTCCCGCGCACGGCAGTGTCGAGGCCACGTGCGGGGTTGGGCAGCAAGAAGCGCGTCACGACGATCGCTGCGAGTTCGAGCACTGCCGCTGTGCCCGGGCAGGCTTCTGGCCCGCAAGCCCAGGCCAAGGGGCAAGACGATTTCAGGAAGATGCTGAGTGGCGGAAAGTAGATCAGTTAGCGCGAGAAGGATCCGTGTTAGTGTGCAGTGCTAGCCGCATGCCGTGAACTCAAGTCGTGCTTTCAATTGATAGCCTCGAGACTTCTGCAAGTGAATTCAGTTTTCAGCCGAGCCGGCGGCAGTGACGCAATCGGCAATTGTATCTTTGTCGCTCGGCCACACGGACCGGCCAGTCGTGCCACTGCTATATATGTAGATGCGGCCGAGCTTTCGCCACCACCTCCTGTGCTGAGGCTGCTTATACTCTCGAGCCATGGACTCGGCGAGTGCAAGCTCTGTTCAAGCGTATCAGGAGAGCAATACGATTAAACTTGAGTGGACCCTGCGAGGTCTCAAGGCTCTCTTCGAGTCCAGGTCTGTCACTCGTAGCGATTTATCCGGTGTCCTCGTCTCAATCCTGAAGTCCTTGTTATTCCATATAGCAAGGGAGAGGCGAAGTCCAAGGTCACAAAGTCAGTGCGCTTTGGCGGGGGTAAATGGCAGGTAAGCACAACGTGTGATATAACTGTGGCCATAGGTACATAGCACCTTGTAGGTCCTCTTCTATGCAAACTCAGGGACAGTTAATGCGGACGGACATGGTTTCATCAGCCTGTATTTGGCTTGTGAGGTATGTTATTTGATATGCCAATGTGCCGAGCTCAGACACACGCCACGATGGAAGCCCACTGCCGCGGAGAAAGAGGACGCAATTGATGGAAAGTGAGTGTTGTGAATTGGTTTGTCCGAATACAACTCATCTACACTGCTAGGTGGGTCAGACAGGGTGTATACAGATTTGGATTCGAGCTGCGCAAGTATGTCTGCAATGTCTTGTGGAAGCATAGCCCCTGACAAGCCGCTGTATCGGTAGTCTCCAGCGCACTCTCGTGTTCAATTGCAAAGAAGCACACGACCACTCCTTCTCGCACAGCGTACGCTGCAATACTTCTCTGAAAGGCAGCGCTGGCTGACGGGTGCTTACTGTCGTCTCCGTCTTCGTACAGACTCAGAACTGGGGCTGGGCGCAATTCGCACGGCGCGACCTTGTCTACTTCCAGACAAATTCCGTACGCCAACAAGACGCGCTCCTCATCATCTGCAATATCACCTCCTCACCCTCTCCACCTGCTGCGCTTCCTGCGATCCCTCGTCAGCCCGTGCCGCGCGATCTGCTAGACGCGATGGGCGGGCTCCTCGATGAGTGCGCACAATAGACCGTCGCGCCTAAGCCAGGCGGATGTTGCACGATTTCTAACACGGATTTGTCCAGCCCAGTGTACTCGGACGTAGAGTTCATCCTTCCACGACGCGGTCGGAGCTTGAAGGATGCGCGGCGCATATACGCAGCGCGTGCGCTCCTTCAACGCGTTCCCTATTTCCACAGCAGTGCGCAGTCCGCTTCCCCCCTTTCTCAGTTCCACTGACACGCTAACCCCGGTCCGTCCGCTTCAAGTGTTCCACTCCGGCTTTGCGGAGGCCGCCCCTTCAGACGAGACCGCCGCTGATCTCCCACCAAGTCCCGAGCCTCACACCGTTGCGCACTTCCTCGACTCGGACGACGAAGACGACGGCATCGACGCGGATGAGGATGCAGAAACAGGGGACGATAGTAGCGACACCACGGAGGTTACCGAGCCGCCCGAGCGCGACTCCGACGACACGTCCACGCACAAGGGGTGGAGCGTCGTTCCCCCCGACGCACACGAGGATGCAGAGCTGCGGACCGCAGGCGGCAACCAGATCGGTGGGATGGCGTCCGAGCTATCGTCACCCATGTCAGCGGCGTCCTCGATGTTTGACGCCACGCGCGAGGATGCTGACCACGTCGGAGAGCGTGCAGTAGCACGGCACGTGCACGCGGAGACTTCTCACCCCTCGAGCCTGCGCGCCGGGCGTGAGGAATTTATGAGGATTGACAGCGCATCGGAGTCCAGTGCTTTCTCTGTGACTACAGCGAGCACGAGCCCTGCAACCCATGTCGATGTCGGCACGAGAATGGCGCATGAACGGTTGTCCAAGTCTTCCGAGAAGCATCAGGCAGACGCGCTCGTCCCGGGCCCGCGCAAGACGCGCGTTCTGGTGCGGGACGTACCTTATGCGACGTACCGCGCTGTCCTATACTACGCACGTCCTTCAGCTCCCACGTACTCATGCGGCGGTCGTCTCACGTTTTCTCCCGCAGATCTACACGGATGCCATCACCTTTGCGCCGCTCGCCTCGTCCTTCGGACACGCTACAAGCCCCGAGTCCGATGGCACGACAGACACCCGCCCGCGCTCGCGGAAGGAGTGGCTCGCGCAGTGGGAGGAGCGGCACGCCCTCGCCGACGCTCCGCGCCACAAACCGAAGCCATGCTCCGCAAAGGCCGTCTACCGCCTCGCAGACCGTACGCGTTCTCTCCGCCTACACAGCCCGGCGGCGAGACTGACATGCAGCGGAGCCAGGCCTGGACCTGCCGGAGCTGAAGGCGCGCGCGTTCCGGCACATCGTGCGCTCGCTCAGCGTCGAGAACGTCGTCTACGAGGTCTTCTCGCCCTTCGCCGCGGCATTCGCGGACGTCCGCAAGGTGCGTCCCGCGCGCTCCCCTCTGCTGCGCACAGTCCCGTGAGGCCGAATGGTGCGCCGCGCAGGTCATGATCCGCTACTTTCTCGACAACTGGGCCGCGATCCGCGGGTCGGGCGCGATGCGGAGCGTGTGGGCGCAGATCCGGCTCGGGCGGCACCCCGGGTTCGAGGAAGGTGCGTCCGCGTCCTCCACGGCCTGCACGCAATCCAGTGACGCGTACCGCTCGCGCCGGCTGTGCTGCCGCGCGATGTAGTGTGGCCGGTGATTGCCCTGAATCTGGAGTACCATGCACGCCCGGGGGACGGTGAGGGAGGACAGGAGGTAGGAGAGGGAGGGCCGGTGGCGGCGGGTGCGGTTGTACATGAAGGGGATGCAGCGTAGGAACGCGATTGAGGTCCGGAGGACCGACTCAAGTAAAGAGACTGCTTGTGAGATAGCCGGATGTATTGCAACGTGTAGAACAGGATGTCATCGATAGCACAACGAATTCAGTGTATCACTATACTAGTTACTTTTCGAAACGCGGGGTTGGGACTCGGAGAGGAAGCATGACGACAGATTGGATACCTATGTCTACGGGTATGTTGTGAGAGTCATTCCATCGGCCGCTGGCCATTTTGCAAACCGCGAAAATCCAGACCGTCCGCTAAGCACACCAACGCCCTGTGGGCCCGCGCAGGCGCACCCGACGCGCGACAGACGGACCTGCCTGCCTGTGTCACATCAGAGCCACACCACCTACGCAGGTCTTCAGTCGACGCTCGTCAAGCTCGTCGCCGTGACGTCCGTATCCGCCACGCTCGGCGCCGCACCTCCGTCCTCCCGTTCTCCATCTTCCCTGTCCTCGTATTCTCCGTCCTCCGCCACGTGCCCGGCCTTGCCCTCCCTGCTCCACGCATAGCCCACGCTCGGGCGACGCACGGGCCCCGCCGGCGGGGTGCCGGGCGCGCGCACGCCCACGCCGAGGGGCATCCCGAAGCCGATCCCGTACCCGTGCCCTGCGGCGCGTCTTCAGCTTACTCGCGGCGAGAGCGCGGTCAGGGCGCACCGTTGATGTTCGGGTGCGCGTGTGCGCGCGGCGTCGCGGCACGCTCCGGCGTGTGCGTGTGTGCGTGCGCCGGGCCTGGTCCCTGCGTGCGCACTGGGTTCGGCGCGTGTGTTCGGGGCTGCGTCTGGGGCGCGGCCGCGTAGCCACCCTGGATCGCGTCCGCGGGGACGAACAGTCCGTCGTCCTCGTCGTACTCGTCTTCGTCCTCTTCGCCCTCGTCCGCTGCGCCCTCGTCCTCCTCGTAAACTCCGTCGAAGTTTGGCGTGTATTGTGCATAGTCCTCGGGCGGCGACGTCAGCTCGTCCTCGGGCCACTCGCCGTCGAATGGGTACGAGGGGTCGAAGTTCTCTGGGAGGAGCTCGGCGGGCAGTGCGCCGGGCTCGCGCTGCGGGAGCGGTGGAATACGATGCAGGAGGCCGAAACTATGTGCACGGGAAAGGGATTAGCAAGTAAAACAAAGAGCGGGAGAGGGGACGGACCCGAAGACACAACCAAGGAGGCCTTCGCCGCCCCATTCCCGGTTCGGGACCAGCACGACTTCGCGGATCGTGCTGCACATAGTGCAAGGATTAGTACGTAATTGGGGACAGTAAGGCGGGAGACACGCACTCGAAGTCGTACGAATACACGTACACCCGTAGTGGCTTTCCAATGTGCTGTACAAAGCCAAGCGTCAACACAGACTGGGATCTCAGATGCATGGGGACGTACCGCCTCGACAACGTCGTAGAAGTCCCCCTCTGCTGCAAGCACACCGCCTGCCCAACCGATGACCCAGTCGCCGTACGGGACGAGCCCGGCGTCTTCCGCAGGGGAGCCCTCTAGCACATCGAGCACGTGCCAGACGTTGTCGAGCGCGAGCTCCGGCTCGCACATGCGCATGCTGAGCCCTAGCAGCGACGGCTTCGCGTTCGCGTCATGGGCTGCAGACGAGGAAGCGCGCTGGGCCCACTCACGCGAGGGGGTGATCGGGACCACTGGGTTATGCATACCGTGTCAGCGCGCCAGACACACAAGGAGCAGGAAGGGAGCCGCACCGCGTGTCGCCTGGCTCTTGCTGTTCCACACGAGCAGGTCGAGCGTCTTGCCCTCGCGGCTCTCGACGATGTGCTCGAGCTTCGCCGCGTCGATCGGCGTCGACGCGGGCAGGTGGTCGGGCCCGGCGGGGGCGGCGTCGCGGAAGCCGACGATGAAGTCGAAGAAGGGCTCGAGCGCGGCGGCTGCGGCGGGCGAGGCGGGGGTGACGCGCAGGACGTGCAGCGCGCGCGGAGGTGCTTGGGACGTCGACTGGCTTGCGCCCATGGCTGGCGGAGACAGAGAGCGGCGAGGCGGGAGGCGCGTTCCCGGCGTGGCAAGGCTTCCCGTTTAGGAACTCATCCGGCGTCTAGCGCGCCCCACGAGTCCGCCCAAAGTCCGCTCGTCCTCTATCTTGGTCTTGTCTGAGAATGTCTCAAGACTGTCGACATCGAACTCAGTAATCTGGCTGCACAAGTAGTCGTCTTGGTTCAGAACCTAACGGCGACGTGTTACAGTTTCTCAAGTCCCCCGTACGACTCTTTCGGTTGCCTCGCTCGCTCGCATTTCCCGTCTACCCGCTACGGAAGTACCTCGTAACTTCTTGTAAACGGCGTAACGCACGGCGAATACTATCGCCCTACGGCGATGTAGTTATAGCCTCTGGACGTGTGCTACATCTACCACAATGGCTGTACTTGTACCTGGAACCTCGGCAGTTCCATGAATCCTGCGACATGGCCTGTTGACGAAGCGTAACTCGAAAATATCATATCTTTTCATAGTATCTGGCACTGGCACATGCTCTTTGCTGACTCATTGTTTACATGGCGCGACGCGTGGCGAACATCGCATTCCGAAATCGCAGCCTCCTACCTTTGACTCATGTTCCTCTACTGAACGCAGTCAGCCTCATCAGAAATGCTTGCTATGAGTCGATCTGTGATCTTCTAGACATACTGCGACCGAGTGTTTGCATTTCTCTAATGACACTTCTTCGTTTCCATTACTCTCTCACGACAGGGTGTCATCGCTATCCTTGCACAACGCACTCGTGGCCCACTACACAGTTTCTTCGTTCCCTCTCTCGTAGAAAATGGAATGCTCTGTTCAAAGAAGCACAGAACTATTATCTTGTTCCTTGCGATGTGTCGGACGTAGCCATCTGAGAGAGCCAATAATCTACGTTCCTACGCCCTAGGTGGCGCCTGGTTGGTCTTATCTGAGTTTTGTTCAGCCTTGGATACTCCGATCCACTCTCACACTGCTGTCAATACTCGTGCTTCGATATATGCTATGAATGAATGTCGCTCTTTCAGTCTCCAACTGGTCAGGCGTTATTGCCTGCAGTCGTACTTGCGAGGTTATAAGTACGTTCCTCAGGCTCTGGGATTCTGCTACAGGAGTGATCCCCCAATCTTCCCCACCTCCAGCTTACATTATGTCAGACAACAAGCAGGGCGCATCCAACGTCAGGTCAGTTGCTCCAGTTTACAATCCATGAATGCGTGAGACGATAGTAGTTCGCTGAATTGGTTGTTCAGCTCCACCACCGCAGAGAGCTCTGATGCTCAAGTTGCCCCTGGGAAAGCAGACCCTCCACCCGCATTGTGCCCCCAAGGCTGCCCGTGTAAAATACTCCCCACCCATACAGATGACTACTGCGCCTGTGACGTCATCTGCCAATGCAAGGGTGGACCCCAGGATACCACAAATACACTGAATTATCGAAGAGGCGTGAGTGTATTTGCTAGGACAGTTAGCTTTCTTAATTAAAGCTTGTGTCACCAGTGTCCATTCCCGACGGCCACCGGACCGTCGTAAAGGGAACGATAAGGGTGATAACAGGCAATAGTAAGTGCGAATATACTATCTATCCTTCTATGCCAACGTGTGTTCAGCTAAAGGGATTTCCCGAAACGATAGGTGCAACGTGAACACTGGCGAGGTACCGGAAGACGACATAGGTGGAGTGGTCCTTGGATGTATTGGAATTTATTGTCACATGATCCTTGTAAAGAACAAACGAGGTCTCGCGCTTCCAGGAGAACGACTGCGTGATTGTATAGTAATCGAGTCAATGTAACAGCTACTGAAGCCCCCTGCCAAAGCATGAGACTAGTTCAGCCTGAACACCGGTATCCGCCAGAAGTTTCTTCCCTTTGACTGATGTGTTCATAATCTTCGACATAGGCTCTAGTAGAGCACCTTATGTCCTCACTCTGGACATGGATGTGCATAACAATTTATTTATGCGAACGACCCAGACTGCAACTAACTGCGCGCTTCATATCATAATCAGCGACAATTTCCTGATTTCCTAACCTTCGAAAGACGAGGTAGACGACATCAGTAGTGTTGTGAACTACTCATTTACCAGATGATGTGTAATAATTGCTGGGCTATCTCTCAATACAAAGCTTCATTAGGTTGGGGGGAACAAATCCATCTGCCTCGCTGCCTACAACACAGACAGTCTCACACACCACGCCAAAGGACAAGTTTCTAGATGAACAGTTGCGGTATGTCCATTCTGCAAACTGTCCCACCACCTGTGCTGCCATTGAATACAAAGAAGTTCACGATCGGCGAGTCGCGCGCGGCCAGCACCTTGAGGACATCCTGTACAAGCATACCGCCCACCACGGCGCACACCGGCAAAATCTCACAGGCGGCCGTGGTCGCATCTGTCCTAAACACACAATTAAAATCATAACCGCAAAGACAGAAACAAGCTGCTAGCAAGAACGTATTGCAGCATATCCTGCCCATAGCAGGGATTGCCTGCCTGTTGACCTGTGCATTCGCCGAAAGCGCGTTCCAAATCGCCCTCAGCTTCGGCGCCTCACTTGCGTCGCCCAGCAGTGCACCGCCATGCGCTACCTGGCACCCCCACAGTGCTGTCAGCGCCACAGAGAAGTAGAACGCACCGAGTACTGAGAAGACGGCGGAGGGCTGAGTTCTTCTGCCACGTTTCGCGAAAGGCCAGCCCAGCGGTGCTCGAGCACAGTGCATAGCGGGCAGTACGCTGTTGTGTTCTTGCTGATTTCAGACGCCTCCTTCGCCGCAAAGCAGTCTCTGCGGGAACGTGAACATGGGTCAACGCGCACGCCCGTGACGGACGTTTGTGACTCGGTCTTACGGGGTGATGGAGTCGTGCGTTAGAAAATCGCAAAAGTATTAATCCGAACAGGCCATATATGTCCCACCGGTATAGAAGGGTTCCTCAGCCTTCGACACGCATCATTCATTGATGTAGATCAGTCGTCACAGGGAGGCAGCCCAAGTGTGCTGCCGCTGATCTTGAGCTGGATTGACACACGGTGATCAAGACGACTAGGTATGCATCCCATGTCAGCGAGCCAGACAGACGCGGAGCAGGAAGGGAGACACACCGCGCGTCGCGTGACTCTTGCTGTTCCACACGAGCAGGTCAAGCGTCTTGCCCTCGCGGCTCTCGACAATGTGCTCGAGCTTTGGAAGCGAGCAGGTGGTCGGGGGCGGCGGGGGCGGCGTCGCGGAAGCCGATGACGAAGTCGAAGAAGGGCTCGAGCGCGGCGGCTGCGGTGGGTGCTTTGGACGTTGACTGGCTTGCGCCCATGGCCGGCGGGGTTCCCGTTTAGGAACTCAATCAGCGTCTAGCGCACCTCTCGCACGTTGTCTTTCCCCGCTCGTCTACCCAGAGTCACCTGGGTCCTCTGTGTGTTGTCTGGGAATATCGGAAGAGGGCTGTCGATTCGAACCCAATCTAGCTACGGAAGTGATTTAGCACCTAATGCCAAGCCATTCCATTTCTATCGTCGGCGCCTCATCTCGAGTCCTTCCGCACAATTCTCTCGGCCATTCCGCTCGCGAACATTCCCCATCTACCCGCTGCGGAAGTACCTTGGATACAATCTGTTCCCGTCAACGGCATGACGTACGATGAATATATTTTGGCCCAAAGGCGGTGTGGTAATTTAGAGCTATAGCTTTGGACGGTGCCAGGCCCTGTAAGTGCCTGGCACAACGGCTATACTCGTAGCTGGAACCTCGGTAGTTCCATAAGTCTTGCGACATGGCCTAATTACAGGTGTAGCTCGAAATTCCCATGGCTTCTCATAGTATCTGGCGCTGGATCATGTTATCCTCGCTAGTCCATTGATTACATTGCGCGATGCCTGGCGAACATCGCATCCCGAAAGTGCAGTGTCCTCCTTCGACTCATGTCCCACTGCCCGATCTCATCGACAATTCCTGGTATGAGAGGTGGCCCAAATAAAATCTCTGGGACGTCGCATTTCAATCATCTAGGCACATGCTTGCTGCGGCGTCTTCGCTGAAGGAAGGGGCAGCCCAGGTTGCCGTACACTTTCACCTGACTCGTCTCTCGTGTTACTTTTGGTCGATCTGTGATCTTCGAAATATGCTCCGGCCGAGTATTCGTGTCCCTCTAACGGCACTTCCGCGTTTCCTTCACTCTCCTATGACTGAGTCCCATCGCTGTCCTTGCACGAAGCGCTCACGGGCTTGTTGGTTTCCTCTCACCTGATATCCAAACATGTTCGACTGCTCATAAGATTATTGCATTATTGCTTGTGATCAAGCGGAAATATGACATCTGAGACCCATGAAAGACCGCCACTGACCCATGTTCCTACACCCTGGGATGCGCCTGGTTGGTCTTGTCTGAGCTTCGTTCAGTTTTGGTTATTTCGTTCCACTCTCTCGCCGCCGTCAATGCTCGCGCATTGAATATGCTCCGAAGAATGTCACTGGGTCCGTTGACCTTCATTCAGACCGTCTAATCGTTTAAGCGTTATCGCCGACGGTCGTAATCGCGAGCTTATAAACACGTTCGTCAGGTTGTGGGATTCCGCTACAGAGGTGCTCCCCTCAGTCTTACCCACCTTCACCTTACGGTATGTCAGACAACAAGCAGGGCGTATCCAACGTCAGGTCAGCTGCTCAAATGTATAACGCAATAGCAATGCGCTAAATTGGTTCTTCAGCTCCACCACCGAAATGAGCTCAGGCCGTGTGGCTGACGCTATATCTCCCCATCGTCATCATCATCATCATCATCATCTTCCTCATCCTAGTCCCCCTACTCCTGGGCCTGAACCGACACCGAAAACATTGTGCCTCAGCGAGTGCACATGTACAGACCAAGTTTGCTCCTGCGACAAAGACTGTCACTGCAAGGAGGGATCAATGAGTCTGGAAAGTGCGGAGGAGGATGCGAGGACAACGAACGGTACCTGCATTCTTGTGATAGGCGTGAGTATATCTGCCTCGATAGCCAGCCTTCTGAGTTTAAGCTCTTGTGGGAAGTGCAAGGCCAAGCTTCAGAAGTGAACGATATAGGTGGTAACATGCAGTATCAGGTGCAGGGAGTATATTATTCATCCTTATATTCCAATGTGTTCAGCTGACGGAATTGTCCGAAACGATAGGTGCGGTGTGGACACTGGCGAGTTACCGAACGACGATATAAGTGGAGTGGTCCCTGGATGCATTCGAATTTACGGCCCCGCGCCGTTAGCGTACTTGTACTTTTTTCGGAGCACATTTTTGGCGTATAAAGAGCCAGTCTTTCAGCTCCACCCTGCCTGCCACGCTGAGAATACCACCCATCATAATACACCTGCCCTTCCTCCATGTACCTTACGTCAACGTGGTACCCAAACCACGTTCCTCGCCGTTCAAATGCGCCCGGCGTGTGGCTACGCAGACGGCTGCCAGTGCAGAGATGGATGTGTCTACGCAATAATGCCTACTCGAGCTAGATACACTCCAAGTATAATTTCCAGCGACAAGAGACGAAGCAGGTGCGTGATATAAATACACTGTCCTTGAGTGTTGATATGACTCTGATCATCTCGTAGCATTATCCTCCGAGACCATAGGCCTGGCTCGTACTATGTGTTTACGCGGCGAGCGATGAGATAATAACACATGTAGAGTACTACCTAAATATAGGCGATCTCACGGTACCAACTGTCCTTGAGACCATCTCATAGTCGCTGAAGCTCGCGGCCGAAGTATGAGATCAGTTCAGCCTGAAGGCTATTAAGTCCGGCACATTTAACCCTCGTCCTGGATCGTCTGGATGAGACTGTGATCACACCCATGGAAATTGCACAACGCTACCTGCAATCCAGGCTGAGCCCCGGGAGAGGAAGTTCCTGCAGGGGTCCCGACAGTGGCTCCGGAGTAAGAGACCAATAACCTGCGGGTGACGGGATAGCCCCGTTTTCCGAAAGTGGGGATTGATGGAAGTAGATGTCCTCTGGGAGTGCTGCGTCTTCGCAATGAGACGCTGTAACATAGTCTCGGTATCTGAATGAGAGAATGAACAATATCACACACTATCAATGGGCAAGGCTTCAACGCTGGGGACGTTGACGATTTCGATCTCCCATGCACATGCTATAGTATCGACTGACCAGTAATCGGTTGTATCGTCAACACGGTTCTGCAACATATACTGTTACCATGGAATACTGAACGAGAACGCACCTAAAATCAACTCCGATAGCGCAATCTGGTGTGCCTCAGCGATATCATATGCGAGATACCAGAAGAATATTGCATTGATCTTCCGACAGCTTTGTTGAGCGATATTCATCATATTGCCTTTATCTGCTGCAGGGCTGTACCTGTATATAGTGTTGTTATAAACATATCCTCGTTGAAGGCACTGAACTGACATACCGCCACACACGATCGGTCCATGTGTACTGCATGTTGATCTCTTCTGCAACATAATCTCCAGCGGAAGATATACAGTAGCGTGCGAAGTACCAGTATGACAGGTATTCTTTTCCCAGGACCTCAGAGACATTCCCCAGATTGACGAATAGGTCAGTTTGACGATCGAGGTAACCGAAGTCGCCTAAGCTGACACCTGACAGTGTCCTGTACCAGGAGTATGTCCAGATTTCTGCGGAACCAGTCTCGGGACCCGAAGAATATAGTTGCTCGATATCACGATCCACTTTTGTCCGGTCTGTGTTACGTTGAAGTACAGAGAGAAGAGCACGTGGGTTTTGAGCGATTGTAGAGATTTGAGAATCATCATCCTAAATCGGAAAAGAGTCACTACAAATGCATATAAGGGAAATACCGCCCACCTCGAATGCTACATTATCCTGAAAAGTTGATAAGTCGAAGTAAACCATTCTACAGAGGCAGTATACGCACGTCTGTGAACAGATTGCGGAAGGCCTGTGCCAAGCAATCCATATTGACGCCCACAAGATCGCCTGCATATAGCAATAGAGTGCCATCCCCTTTCAAAGTCAACGAAGACAGGCAGTGGCTATGCTTGTGTGCCTTGAACAACTATTATGTCTGCATCTCTTCCAATAGCTTAGTATGAACATACCTCCCCAATTCGTGTGACCGGAAAGTTCATCGATCGCAAGTAATTGATTGTCTCCTGTCGAGACATCAGTACAAGATGTGAATTAGCTAGTTGGAAGACGTGTTTCACCTCATAATCAATGTACTATGGTAGAGCTGTTAATTCCAAATATATCACCTACGCGCTCGGCATATGTACGCACCATCTGTAGATACCAACAAAGCTTCCTTTCGGAATTTATTGAAGCTACATATTGATTGACGGACATAGGTCCTGCGAAGTTGCCGATAATTGATTACCAGGAGACGAGAAAAGGCGAGTCGGACAGACACAAACCTCTTTCCAGGACATAGAATTTCTGTGATATGGAGGGATGCGAACGCCCGAAGATCCGAGTGACATATGGATAATTGCTGTGTAACCAGGAACGTGGTTAGAACATAGTACCCGTGGAGAGGTCGGACGAGACTTACTCACCACTGAGGGACCGCTCTAATCACCGATGTTAAGTTGAGCTATATTTATTTTACATATGCAAGATGCTCGACGACATGAGATTACTTTCGTACCTCCGTAGATTGCTCCGGACGAAGAATACGGATAGTCACTGTGTTTCCTTGCCATTCACCAGACCACTCCTCCCCGGAGATACCGGAGTGCACATGCCATCTCCCACCACTTCGATGCAGCGTAAGATCCGAGAACCGAAAAAGATGCATCTGCGAATATTTAAGTGTAAGTAATGAATTGGCGTATTTGATTCCTCACTTGTTGGTCGTCGAATTCGGCGTTCCAGTTCATGGCTGCTTGCAGTGCTATCAAGCATGCAATCTATAAAGTAGCAGGTCAGGCGCGCGAAGCCAGTACTCCACACCTCTGGCAACACACATTGAAAGAACGTGACACATGATCCAGTGTTTCCAAGTGTTCTTGAAGTCGTCCGGAGATAGACCCGCGACGTAGAAACCGAGAGAGGAATCTCTCCTTCGCTAGTGCCTCTAGATCCTTCTGCATCCTCATTAGAGCACTATAAAGTAGAAATTCAACATGCGACCTGTATAAACGCCAACATAACGCACGACTGCAGTTCCGCCAGGCTTGATTCCAGTTTGTCATCCGGAGCACCGGTATGAGCTGCAATCGAGCGGTCTACGTGCTCCACCAATTCAGATAGTCGTCTCACGAATCGGATGGTACGTTCTCTGTCTGCCCTGACGGTCTGTCAACGTTCATTGAAATCCTAGGCATTGAGATCGACTCGAGGCATGCTCGCTGAACGTGGCACTCACCTCAACCGTACGGATTAGGCCGAGCGCGGAGCCGAATAAGACGCCGAGAAACGGGACGGTGCCGACAGCAGCGGAGGCATCTTTCAATGTCTCCAGGGCTGTAACTGCATTCGCCAGGACATCGGCAGTCTCTACTCTTCGAAACACTGTGGACTTCATGATTGGCAGGGATTAAGATACGGTAGAGTCGATGAGTTACTGAGAGGTTGTCTAGGACTTAAAGCCTATCCCAAAGCACCCGAAGCGATGCACCTTCCGAACAGCCTCTAACGATGCTCCGTGTCAGAATAGGTCGTAAATCTTGAGAGTACCCTGCTGAAGTGTTTGCTGCAGTGTCGGATGTTCGAATCCTGTGCCAGTTAATGATCGACATGAGAATGACACCTGCCAATCGTGGCATACAGCATTCATGCTGCCTAAGGCCGTCAACCCTCCCTCTCGGATCGATCCGCACTTGGATGTATTTCAATGGACGCTCTGTGTCCAGATCTGTCTAGATGTGAACATTACATGTCCTGACATCCCGATTGAGATCTGTACCTGTGCCTGGGAAGCGCCGCGCAACACAACATTCTGCATAAACGATGCATCTTGGGTGAAGTAATCCACTAGGAATCTGTCAGAGGGAGCGCGAGCATGAGTCTTCGAATAGCAATGAAGCTCCAAGAGGACAAGAACAAGAGCGACATGCAGGTAGAATGAGGATGACGCGGGGAGATAGACGCTTCAAAAGGGTGCTAGCTAAAATGATAATTACTTCAAACACCAGATTGACGCAGAACGTCCTCCGAGAAACATGCCGCGGTCTAATGCCTATAGCAAACATACCATGCTAAGAGCGCGACAGGTGTGGCGCGATAGGGACAGCACAACAAACAGAGCACGAATGCCTGGCGATCAAAATGGAACCTGAGCAAACCGGATGTCTGCGACTAAAGAGTCCGTTAGGACGCGCAATCGCTATGTCGTTGAATATCATAGAAATGTATACGTTCTCTAAAAGGTTGATGTGATCTAAAACAGGGGATATGGCCTCACTTTGCTCACCTCAGCTGGACATCCAGCCTTGTTGCTGAGCTTCCTGCATCCACGGTGGTCTTCTATTCCGTTTCAAGCGTGTGGGAAAGGAAACGGCTGGAGCGCTGAAGGCATCGTCTCATAATGTGTATACGTGGACTGCTGGTCAATTAACCCCTGAGGCTGTGCCGACAGAGAGCTCTCATACCTGGATATTCACAGCCATTCGGAGTGGTGATGCACGGAGGCTTCGTCGCACAGCCGCGGACGCGCTGCAAATCTTATACGCCGATCCGGAGCATAGCTTCGTCAGCTTTTCGAATAGATTAGGCAGAAATCAGCTTGAGAAGGTGATGAAGTTTAGACTCCCGCCGCCAAATTGACGACCTGCAATTCGCGAGTAACGACTGCTCGCTATATGCATCTATTCAAGTTGAAACCCAACCAGAGTGTCGAAAAACATAACCATCATGTATGTCATAGTTTTGAGGAGAGCGCTCACCGGAGACAGAACCACAGAGCTCTGGAGCTGGGCCGCGCTATCACAAGGCATTGCAAAGCTTGTTCCACGGAATCTTTGAACCGGATTGCACAAGGGACACGAACACCTCGAACGCTTATGTAAGCTCGTTGCGGTCCAAGTCGCTCAGCTGCGACGAAGCATCCGTAAACCAGTCATGACCCCATACTATCGAGACCCTGCAGTTCAGGAGCGATACCCAGGCGTAGCAAGTAAGCACCGCACCGCTCACAGGAAGAGCGTCGTACCCGTAAATGGGCGCTAATGCCGTGCCCATGATCCTCGCGCGGCATTAGCGCCGTTCGCGCCCACTAGCTCTAGATCTGACGGCCGCCAGGTAGAGCGAGGCACCTGCCGACCAAGATGACAAGAAATACTATCGAAAGTATGCTGAGGCACAGAAACTCCACTTGGCCAGGTCAGGTCAGTGCACTGGCTGCTACTCGGGCTGTGCTCTTGTCTCCACAAGCCGCGTCTAGCGACCTGGGCAGAAGCACAGGAACGAACAAGCCCTGTGACATCCCCATTGTGCATATACAGAACCAAGAACATATCTGTCATCACAAGGGACCGTTCAGTTTCCCCCCTCCGTGCATTCGTCGCTCTCGGAAGCATCCATAACCTGACGATCGAGGGCTTCAGGCACATGCGCTCGCCGGCTTCTTCGCTTCAATGAAAGAGCGAAGCCCACTTTGCTCCCGAAGCCAGTCAGGACGGAGGCCTTGCCGCTTCTGGCGTGCCTAGGTCGTCGAAGCCAGCTCCGGCCGAGCACCGCGCGTGCTGGCCTTACGCAGTCGGCACCAAAGAAGCCCGCGCCGCAGCTCCGTCTCCCGAAGCCCGCAAAACGTCGCCCGTCCGTGCCGCCGTGCAGCAGTCACGCGCGATCGACAATAGGCCGCGCGGCAACGGGGGTGCAAGCACCGGGCCCGACGACGCGCCAGCGCCGCCTGCACGCGAGCGCGACCGGGGAGGGCAGGGCAAGTGACCAGGAAGCAGAGCCTGCATGGGAACGCACGCCGATCGAGATCCACTTGTGGGCCCCAAATGGCGTCCGCCGATCGCTAGCGGTGCAGCTAAACGCGGTGTGTACGCAGCGGGACGCAGAACGAGCCTGGAGACGCGGCCGTCGACGTCCGCGCACTGGCGAAGGTCGGCGCACCCTGCGGTGCCCCGTACGTCGGGCCGGGGTCGGTTTGCAGCGATTGGAGAGGTCGGTGCGCCCGAGAAGGAGCCCCGCTGCCAGTAGAAGTTCCTCCGGATATCTTGCACGATTTTTCCGGACTCCGCATCCGCAGGTCTGTCGAAGACCCGTCGGTCTGCAGCCTAGGTTTCGAGTGTCGTGGATAGTTTAGGCGTAATCGATTGATTGATCACGATTGAGGCAATAATCCGCCGCTAGATGTCGAGAACCGCGGCGGACATTGCACAGGGCGATGCAACGACGTTGCGTATTACAGGGTCGACCACAGGAGAGAAGACAGGCATTTGTAGATCAGGCCGACGAGCATGCTCTGCAGCACGCTGAGGGAGCACTGGCACGAGGCTTCCCAGGCTATATTTACCCAGAATTTGACTTGCGCACTCCACAACGACGCTGCGGTCACGTCGTGAGCTTGTAAGATGAAGAGGGCTTGACGACCGTGCAGATGAACGTCCAGACGCGACTGCTCGAAATTGTCGGGGATGACATCGAGGGTGGTGTGCCAAGCGCAAATTCCTCGCACGAACGCCTTGCATTGTGAGAGGAACGCCACAGTTTACTTGTCTCGGGCACACGCCGTATGGCAGGTTAGCCCCAAGTCGTACGGCAGGCCTGACTTCCATGAAGTCAGAAAATACGCGTAAAGGTTGGTGGATAGCAGATGACCACGCCCGATGACCGCCCTCAACTCTGCTGTGGGAGGAGGGCGGGGACAATCAGCCGCTCTAACTGAGCCTATTCTGCCCAGGAGATGGGCCATGCTCAAAGCCCAACCGACATCACGCTCCTGGCGATCCTAGGTCACACCATCATAATGAGACTCGCATCAGCTATTGATGGTCACGCGCGGAGTATGACCAGAACGCACCGACGTAAACATTGAACAAGTCGCAAAGGCCGACGAACTGATCAACGGAGCGGATGGAGGATAATTAGATCGAGATCCTCTTGTGGGCTCCCGCGCGCTCACATCGATCTCCAGACCGTCCAAATGTCGCATGCTGCTCCCCGAGGTACGGGCTATTCAAAGGGAATGAGCACTCGCGTCCTCCATACCTCGGATAAATTGCACCCGCACCTTCCTCGGTGGCATTAGCTGCAGCTCTGTGACTTGACATTAACACCCTCGCCACGATAGGTTAGCTCGACGAGCGGTCGGCGTGCTTCGCGAAGCCGTGAGATGGCCTGGGACGGTAGGGGCATCCGACTGTCGTGGGCGCGGGGTACAGCCTAGGTCGTGCCGAGCTTCAGCCGGTGCGAGGAGTGACACGGTGACAGGAATATTGGAGGAGTTGGGTCTGGTAGGACAGGCTTTCGATGAGCGTCGGTGCGAATTATCGATATATTGGGCAGGCGTCCGAGCGGCAGGGGCGGGGTGCCTGCAGGAACCAGGAAGGAGCGGCAGGCTGTCGCGCAGGCGCGCCCTGCATGATCCTCGAGCGTCGAAAGCAGCCGTACGAGCCCTGGGGGGCGGTAAGCGAGCGATGGAGCAGAACGTCGTCGAGAGGTCACGAGAACACATGGGTGCGTCTGCATCAGAAACGGCCGCGACATTGCGGGCGCGCAATGTGCATGCGCGTCGGCAACGGACATCGGCGGCGCGCACGGGCACGGCGGTGCACACGCTGGACGCTGTGACGAGCCCCGCGCGCGCAGGGGAAGCTGCGACGAAGCCGGCGCCGCGCGGGGGCAATGCGCCCGCGCGCGCGCCGGCGTGACAAGTGCGCGTCGAAGGATGACTTCACAAAGCCCCGAGGAATCGCGCCGCGCCGCCAAGCATGTGGTGCAGGCTTCTCATCTCGATGCTCGCCTGCCCGTGTGAGGCAGTGACGCCCCGGGGATGTCGCGGCGAAAGTCAAAGTCAAAATGTGCAGACGCCGCGAGCGGGCACGGGGCTGGTAGGCGCGACAGACCAGAACGGCCCATCCAGTGCGGGAAAGCGGCGAGCGGTCATGTACGCGGAGGTCCAGCGCCCGCCTCTTGCTGCACGTGGAACGTGACACATGTGACCGGGCGTGGCGCCAGGCGGAGAGTCCTCCAGCCATCGTCGACGAAAACTTTGCTCGCTCGCTCGCTCCGACCGCCTGCTTCTCCGGAGCTCTCGTTCTAGATTAGGCTGTCCAGGTGGAGGCATGCGGTACGCCCTCCTCCCTTTTTTCGAGTCGAGACGTCCGCTCACGACGATAATGCACCAGCTGACTTTATGTTCCATTGCCGGCGGTCGCTATTTCGCGCATTCACACATCCTGCGAGAGGGACAACACCGGGATCCCATACGTCCATCCAAAGAACATTCCTACATGACGAAGCACCCAATGCGTCGCGACCCGCCGCCGGTCCCGTGTCGCAGAGCGAAGACACCGAGCCGCAAGGCGCGTCTAGCGAGCAAACGGAAAGCAGCCCCGGGCCTGCTCAGCATGACCTCCGTGTCGGACGCGTTTCTTCTCGACTACGGGAGCTGTCTCGCAAGCCTCTGGTGCGCATGCAGATGTGGCGGCGTGAGGAGGAGCGCGACGGACAGCGTGAGGAGGAGCACGACGGACAGCGTGAGCAGAAACACGGCGGACAGCAGAAGGGGAAGCGCAGCGAGGCGCTCGGAGGCGGGGAGCTTGCAGTGTGGCGCGAAATCACGTCCCGTAAACTCAACCAGAGGAAGGAGGAGAGCAGACGCGTCGCTCGCTATCTCGACAGGTACGCAGCGGGACAGTCCATCCTGTCCGACCCTACCTTGGGTAAGTTGTTCGACATCATCGAAGAAGTGGACAGGTATGGGGAGATCGACGCCTATCCCATCCTGCTCGAGGACGTACTCCAGAACGCACCGGCGCGCCCATGGAATATACGGCGTGGCGTCGTCGAGCGCTTCCTGCGCCTCTACATCAGCACAAAGATCGTGCCAAAGAGGGACCTCCTCTCCATCTTACAACTGCTCAAGGACGACGAAGATCTCGCCAACATGCTCCCGCTTAACATCCGCGCGCGCGTTGCATATACCATACTCAGCCAAGCCATGGCCCCGGAACTCGACACGAAAATCTGGGCATACCTTGTCCCAGGGCTCTTCGGCCTGCTTCCACGCCTCAGGGACCCGATCGACGCGTACAAGACCAAGGCCATCTGGCCGCTGTACGCGATCGCGGTCGACTACGCGCGGGAGGGAAACCGCGCCGCCGCGCTCAGCATCCTCCAGCAGCTCGTCGCGACGAACCACATCGCGTCCTCCGCCGTCCAGCGCACGGACCTGCAGTCGGACGACTTCCTCGCGATCGTCCTCTCCGCGCTGACGCGCTCGTGCCTGCAGTACCAGTGGCACGGGCGCGCGTTCGGGCTCGCACTGCGCGCGCTGCACGGGACGTCCAAAACGCTCTCCGAGCCCGTCGCGCGGCTGCTCGTGCACGTCCTCCGCGCCGGCATCAACGAGTGGACGACCAACGCAGACCTCAGGACCGGCGCGAGCGTGCTCATACAGCTCCTCGGCCGCGCGCCGCCGGGCGTCCTCAGCGAGGACGTCATCCAGAACTTCTACAAGCACTCGCGCAGGCTCAACCAGTCCGCCATCAGCGGGCAGGTCTACGCGGAGAGCCTGCTGGTCGCACACGAGCGAGAGCACCACGTGGACAGCCGGCTGGTCGCGAGCGGCCTGCAGGACGCGCGCAGCCCCGAGGCGAAGCTCGTGCGGTTCCACGTGTGCCCGCCGTCGGGCGCGGAGCTGCTCGCGTTCCTCGAGCACCTGCTCCTCGAGCGGCGGAACGTGCACCTCGCGCGGCGCGCGGCGCAGCAGATCGTCGCGGAGAAGCTCGACGTGCCGCCGGCGCTGCGCGGGCGCGTCGTCGCGCTCTTCGCGGTGCACGGCTTCGCGACCGAGGCGCGCGCGCTGTGGGAGCGCTGGACGCGGCTCGGCACCGGCGAGCGCGACTTTGTCGCCGGGAACGCGAGCACGATGATCAAGATGGTCAGCCTGTACGCGAACCTGATCCGCAGGGCCGTCGCCGAAGTCAGGCACGGCGTCGACACGGTCTCGCCGGTTAACCGGCTCCGCCGCTCGCGGTACCTCGGCCGCCACCCGGTGGAGGGCGCGGAAGAGGAGGCAAGGCCGGAGGGAGAAGAGGCAAAGCCGGAAGAAGAGGGAGGGGGAGAGGGCAGGCCGCAGCAGCACAAGGAGCACGACACTGCGTTCGACTGGCTGCGGGCGGGCAAAGGCCGGCGGCCGGGGGAGCTCGAGCTGCGGGCGCTGCAGGAGGTGCGGGAAACGATGGAGCGGCTTGCGCTGCCCGAGGAGTGGGACGAGGAGTGGGACGCATACGACATGGCGAAGAGCGAGGAGCTGCAGGACCTGCGCGCGTTCGCGGAGCGCGTGCTGAACGAGTTCAGGTTCCGGCGCGTGTCGCTCTCGAAACTGGACCATTTTGCGCTCGGCGCGCTCGCGCGCGCGCACTTTATCCTGGGCAAGGTCCGCATGGGCTTTGAGGTGCTGCTCGTCATGCTCAAGATGCGCATACGGCTCGACATGCACGACGTCAACATCGCGCTGTCCGTGCTGGCCGCGCGCTCACCGGTGATAGCGGCGCGGCTGATGGAGCGCATGCACGCGAGCGGCCTCGCGCTCAACGCGGTGTCGTACGGGACGGTGATCCACCAGGCGGTCCTGCACGAGGACATGGAGCTCGCCCGGGAGCTCGCGCAGCGCGCGCACGACCGCGGGATCAAGCAGCTGACGTTCAAGACGATCGGGACGCTGCTCCGCGCGGTGGCGTCGTCGGCGGGGGAGGGCGACGCGGGGGCGGGGCTGGACCAGGTCGAGGCGATGATCGACTCGCTGCTGGAGATGCAGATCACGCCGACGACGAACATGGCGCGCGACTGCGTGCTCGCGGCGCTGCGGGCGGACCACCCGCTGATGGCGTACCGGTTCTGGAAGCTGCTGCTGAAGGACAAGGTGCAGTGGGACGACCCGGTGCAGGCGCGCACGCGCTTCATCATCGCGCGGCGCATCAAGCTGCACGTGTGGCAGGGCTTCCTCGACGCGGAGCGGGCGGGCGTGATGCTCGCGGAGCTGCACGAGGACGACGTGCGCGTCGAGGGCCGCCGCCGGGAGTGGGGTCTGCGGCCGGCGGCCGGCGCGCAGGGCGCGTAGCCGGGCGTGCGCAGCCCCTGGGGACGGGCGCGGAGCAGCAAGAGGGCCGGCAGAGGGCGAGCACCCGGGAGGGACGCACGGGGCGTGCGCCGGTCATGCGGGGCGTTCGGGCCTGGGCGTGTGGCTTGGCTGCGGTGCAGGCGACCAGGGGCGGCGTGTCGCGTGGGCGAGAAGGCGAGAAGGCAGGCGAGCGGGGCCGGGACGCGGGCTCGGGCAGCAGCGGCGAGATCAGACAGAGTCCGTTAGCGTGCACAACTGCAGCCGGGCGGATGACGACGGCGGGGGATGTGCATGTCGTGGCGAGTGTCGAATACAAGCAGTACTGCGCGGGTCACGCGGGACGCGAGCATTCGCGGTGGTGATTGAGACTGAGTGTGCCCGGTATGGGAGGCGGCGCCCGGGGGAGCGGGCGGGGATGCTCGCTGCGAGTGGGCCTCGCGTGTAACGCCGGAGATGAGCCGCAGAAGCGTGTCCGCGGCAGACCCGTGACGGCGAGGGCGACACGGACGGTCGGACGAAGCACCGGAGCGCATGCTCGAGAAATTCGCAATAATTGGAGGGTGCTTCTCTGGACGTAGCGCGTCACGGGCGAGTGAGGCTGCTGATTGGGCGGGTGTACAAGTACTTGTTGGTGGGAGACCACGAGCTCCTGCGCGAAGCTGGCGCCAGGAAACGATCAACACGCGCACAAACACTCCGTCCGCTCAAATGCGAGAGCCTGCCCTCGGCTCCGAGTCGCTGCCTACCCCGCACTTCCCCGCACTGCGCTGAGCTGCAGCGTACCGCGCACTGCTGCTGCCGACACCGCGCCGCCGCCCGCCACCGCGCGCTTGCACCGGTCCCCGGCACGCCCGTCCCCGGCAGCCCCACCCGCGCACCCGGTCTCCGCCCACAGGAATACTTCCTCCGTCCTCGCGCCGCCGTCCACCCAGCCATGCCCTCTGCGCGCACAAAAAAAGAATCCGGCTCAGCCTCGCCCCCTTCTGACGACCCCGCTCCCAAGGACTCGTCCGAATCGAGCAAGATCAAGAGAAAGTGAGTCCCGTTTTCCCGGGGTTTCCCCGCCCACTTTCAACCGCGCCGCCCCCACATTCCCCCCACACCTTGCCCCGCATCCCCCACCTCAGTGTCTGCCGAGTGTCCAGCCCCGCGCGTACGCCCGCGGGTCCGCTCCACGCGACCCGCCGACTCGCTCGCCGCCGAGGCCCCCTCCGAGCCCCATGTCGCGGTCCCTTTCTCTTTCTCGTGCGGTCGACCAAACTGACCGTGCTCTTTCTCTCCTCTCCATCAGGAGGCAGTCACAGAGTGCGTCCGCCCCGCATCCGACCTCCCGTCCCCTCTCTGACCCTCCGCACAGGCTGCGATGCGTGCCGCGCGCGCAAGGTGAGGTGCGCCCGGGAGAATCCGGACGATCCCAAGCAGTCCTGCAAGCACTGCATCGCCCTCGGCATCCCCTGCACGTACGAGTACCAGCCGAAAAAGCGCGGCCCGCCCAACCTGTGAGTGCTGCGCATCCGCAGGAGCGACGCCCGAATTCAATCCAAGTTCTAGTTATCTGCGACGCCTGCAGGAGGCAGCGGCCGCGGCTGCTGCCCAGCAGGACGGCCAGAATGGCTCATCGGACGCGCACTCCCCCGCCTCCACCTCGCACACAGCGACAAGCCCCACCCTGCCGTCTCTCTCTCCGAGCACGCAGGCGTCCGTTCCCTCCTTCCTCGAGCCCTCGCTGAGCCCCGTGTCGACCCTCCACAACACCGCGATCCCCCCCTCGCGCTACCCGATCGCGGCGGACGGTTTCCACGCCCAGTTCCCACCCATTTCCTCGCTGGGCTCTTCCTCCTTCGGCTCGCGCGCCGAGCCGGGGAGCAATGGGATGACATCTCGCTCGCCCGTGCGACAGGACGAGCCGGCGCCATTTGGTGCGCCAGCTGACCAGTTCAGCACGTACCCACTGCACAACTGGTCGTTCCGGCAGCATCAGACACTGGCAGTGCCCCCGCCGAGCGTGATTCCCCCGCTGTCATACTATTATCGGCCGCACCGGCTGGAGGACGTCGCGCCCCGCGACACGATCATGCTCATCATCGCGCTCTTCTTTGACTTTGTGTACCCGCTCACGCCGTGCGTGCACAAGCCGAGCTTCATGGCCGATCTCCATGCGCACCGGGAGGAGCGCGACCCGCTCTTCTTTGCGCTCGTCATGTCGACGGTTGCCTCGACGCTCGTCCAGGTGCCCCGGTCGTACCTCCCAATGGAGCGGCACGCGGTGCGCAAGCTCGCGCAGACGTGCCACGAGGCGAGCCGCCACATCTCCGTCGCCTCGTACGACCCACCAACGTCCATGCACGTCGTCATCCGCTACTTGTGAGTCCCAATTTGCAATCCCGCGCCATGTGCCTCTGTGACACCTGTCCGCATAGCGACTGCGTGTACCACTTTTGCGAGGGGCATGATGCAACGCAGCACGCGGCGTTCGGCGAGGCCGCACACATTGCCGTGACGCTGCGCATGCACGAGGAGTCGTCGTACGAGGGGCTCGACCTTGTCGAGTGCGAGGTGCGCCGGCGCACCTTCTGGCTGCTCTTTGGAGGTACGTCGAGCGTGCGATTCTCTCGCACCACTCTCCGCGTGGCTGACCCGCCCGCGTGTGCCACGCACAGCGGACAAATCCATGTCGATCCTGCTCGGCCGCCCGATCTGTCTCCGCGACGAGGACACCACGTGCAACTTCCCGCGTGAGCTCGACGACGAATAGTAAGTGCCCCTCTCCCACTCGTCTGCGTCCGAGCCGAGAATTAACCACGCAATTGTCCGCGTGTCCGCGTCCCCCTCTCGCACGTGTTTGCGTCCGCTAGCATCACGCAGAGCGCATACCTCCCGCAGCCGCACGGGAAGACGGCGCTCGTGTCCGGGCTGAACTACATCTCGCGCATCTTCGCGCTGCTCGGCGAGATCCTCGTGCGCATCCGCGTCGACAAGCGCTCCCCGCCGCAGGGCCAGTTCCTCACCGCGCGCCTCGAGGAGGTCCAGGCGCTCCACGCGCGCATCGTCACTGCGCTCGCCCACGCGCCCGAGCTGCTCCGCCTCAAGCACGCCCACGCGCAGAACCACATCCCCGCCGAGTTCGGCGGCGCGGGCTTCCGCCAGGCGACGTTCGCGGAGGTCAAGGACTTTTTCGACAACCCCAAGGCGTCGCGCGCGAACGCGCTCAACCCGTTCCTCGTCATGCAGGCGAACCTCTATGTCACGCAGGTGCGCAGTTTGTGCTGTGGGCGGCGAGGCGCGGCTGAATGATGTGGCTATTGCGTGCGCAGCAACTCGTGCGGTTCGTGATCGAGCAGTACCGCGACGAGCTCGTCACGAGCCTCCGCGGGAGCGTCGACGAGCACCGCGTTGCCGAGGACCGGGAGGCGGTCGCGAGCGAGCTTCTCAACATCCTCCACAGGTCAGCACCCCCCGCTATGGAAGTGACAGTGCTAAATTGCTTCCGCAGCATTCCCATCCAGTCGATCGCGACCAATGGGCCGTCGCTGGTGCGTGCCTTGTCGTATCTTCTCCGTGTGTGACGTGGGAGCCTGATATATTGCCGTCCCGCGATGCAGGTGCACAAGGTGCGCTTTGTCGCATCGACGCTGCTCGATGCTGTGCGCAAGGCGGAGACTGCACCCGCGTCCGCGGCGCGGGCGCACGCCTATCTATGTACGTCTCTCGCCTTCTGCTTCGCTTCGCCATTCAGTCCGTTTATACTGCCGTGCCCCCTTCCGCATCCGGCGTTCGCTGACTGGCTGCCGCAGGGGACTTCCTCTCCATCCTCTCCGAGATCGAGCGGAACTATTTGTGAGTGCCCGCGCTGATGTCGGCGATATGGGAAGTGCTGATGCGGGTGCGCGCCGCAGATTGGACGACGATAGGGACGCCGCGTCGAGCGCGGACGGCATGCCGCTCATGAGCGGGAACTGAGCATCTCTCGGACTCGGACGCGCCAGCACGGGCACTGCGCCGGCGCTGGCGTCGATACCGCCGCGAAGGCAGACTATACGCTTATTGACAATGGCGCGATGACTTATCGAGTACTCTTCATTTACCATGCTGTGTGTATATATCTGGGATGCCCCACGCTGCCCTAGTTTAGCCCGTGTACGCTGTGTAACCTCGCCCGCGGTTGGCCGGCGGCGCTGTACTCTATTGGTCACAATGCTATCTGTATTCCTCTTTGTGCGGTCGGATGCCGCAGCAGTGTGTATTCCTCTTTGTGCGGTCGGATGCCGCAGCAGTGTGTATTCCTCTTCGTGCGGTCGGGTGCCGCAGCAGTGTGTGCGCGTGGGCTGGAGCCGCCGCGCGTGCCTGCTTCGCCGCGTTCGAGGAAGGGACTGAATGGGCGGGGGCCGGCAAGGCGCGAGATTGGCGAGGTGCTGTCCGGAAAAGGCGCGAAGGATTGAAGAACGGAGGCGCCGGGCCTCGGACTTGCTGCGAACCTGCACCGCGCGCCGCACAAACCACGACCCCGCGTTCGCTCCTTCCTCCTTCTGGTTCTCATCTCGCGGCCCTCTGGACGAGAACAAGTGCGGCTCGCGAACATGTCCGCGGCAGACCCAGGGACGAAGGCTGTCCCGCTCCAGATCACCGAAGGTACCGTCTCCGCCGTCGCACCGCCTCCGCACGCTCTCCTCTCGACATGGCCTGACGCGCCCCACCCCCTGCAGATGAGGCCGCAGTGTACGACCGGCAGATCCGGCTGTGGGGGCTCGAGGCGCAGCAGAGGTGAGCGCGCCCGCCGCGGCGCGGGGCCGCCGTCGCACATGCGCCGCTCAAGATGACCCCGCAGGATGCGCAACGCCACGATCCTCGTGCTCACGCTCAGGGGCGCCGCGACCGAGGCGATCAAGAACATCGTCCTCGCGGGCATCGGCAAGCTGATCGTCGTCGACGGCGCGGACGTCGCGCCGGAGGACCTCGGCGCAGGGTTTTTCTTCCGCGACGAGGACGTGGGCAGGAAGGTGAGCAGCGTTTCGGCTTGGCTCGTGCGACGTTTGGGGCGCGGACGCGGTGATGTCAAATGAGCTACTTGGACGGCCTGTGCGAGGAGGAGGACACGGCGTGGCTCTCTGTGGGCGGTGCCCTGCTACTGGCCTGCCCGGCGCGTGCGGTTCTGCTTGGCTTGCCCCTGCGCCTGTGCAGATGTCCCGGGCTGACTGAACCCAAATGCCTCGAGTCTCTGGCTATGGCGTGCGCACTCAGGGGGATTTCATCTCCGTGTCTAGGAATATCTTGCTGCGCATCGTTGTAATGCGCATCCTCACGCTGGTGTCTCGGGCAGCCAGGGAAACGAATGCCGGTCCTCGTGCTCTCACGGCCTCTTTTTTCTCGGAAATATCACCGCGCTCGACAGATAATATCGCATGCGACCATTCGCGACCGCTACTTCCGCCCGTCTGTGCCACATGATGGTGTGGGCCGACGAGGTTCGCCCCCGTCGTACCATCTGCTGGACACAGAACATGCTGCTGCCCTGCGACCTTGTCCGGCGCCTCGTGCGCGCCCTCGGACCCTTTAGCAAGCTCTGCGTGCGACGACGGGGCTTCTCCTTCACTGCGTCCTCCCATCTATTTCCATTCCTGCCAGTCACATGCCTGCCGTACTGAATCAGCCGCGCCTGGTGCAGCGGGTCGACGCGGCGAAGGCCCGCATCGAGAGCCTCAATCCGCTCGTGACCGTCGAGACCGTCCCGGACGCGTCAGCGGTCGCGGGCGATGCGCTGGACGCCCTGCTTCGTGGCGTCGACATGGTCTGTGTCACGGACGCGGACCGGGAGACCATGGTGCGTGATGTGTCCATCTAGCTCGAGATCAGCGGCAGCACCCCGGAGCTGACCCTGCGACGACAGATCCGCGTCAATGACGCGTGTCGAAGAGTGGGGAAGCCGTTCTATGCCGGCGGGACATATGGCCTCTTTGGATATATTTTTTGCGATCTGCTAACGCACGACTACATCGCTCCGTAAGGCCGACTTTGCACACGCACACGCGTGGGCACTGACCCCATCTTCGCGTCGCAGGGACCGCTCCGCGGCGAAGGAGGCGTCTAAAGACGTCAAGAACACGACCACGTACTGCCCCCTGCGCACCGCACTCGAGCATCGCTGGGCCGGCCTCTCGCGGAAACAGACAAAGGAACTCAACCCCGCGGCCGTCTTCTCGGTTCTCGGTGCGTCCCGCCTCCCTGTGCCGCTGATAGTCCAAGCTCAATCTCACATCTGCCATATAGCGCTGTGGGAGTACCAGGCAGCGCATGGCGGTGCACTGCCCGATGACGCAAGTGAGGTGCCGGAGCTGAAGGCGATTTCAGATGCGCTTCTGGCGAATGCACAGGTCAACAGGCAGGCAATCCCTGCTGTGCCAGAAGACGTGCTGCAGTAAGTTTTTCCGGCGGCTCGTCGCTGAATTTGCGATCCTGAGCCTAACTATGTGCCTCAGGACGGCTGCGACGACGGCCGCTCATGAGCTCTCGCCCGTGTGCGCCGTGGTAGGCGGCATGCTCGCACAGGATGTCCTCAAGGCGCTGGCCGCGCGCGAGTCGCCGATCGTGAACTTCTTTGTGTTCGACGGCAGCACGGGCGGTGGGACGGTTTGTAGGATGGGCATACGGTGACTGCGCCCGGGAACCTGTCCTTTGGCGTGGTGTGTGAGGTTGTCCGTGGCACAGGCAGCGAGGCAGATGACGTCTTGAGTGCATTTGTTGCACAAAATTTAACGGTGCTTTGCATTGAGGGGTGTCTCAGATATTACCATGCGTCTTCTGGCTTGGATATATGTTCTATCGTGGCAAGGACGACACGTATCGACTGGTTTTGCCGGTTCAAGGTGCTGGGGGCTGTCGCGGTAGGGTGCTATCCACCGGAAGCGCTCGGCTGCCGCGGCCTTTGCCGCGGCCCGCGCTTGCTGAACGTACATCCTCCGTCCATACAGGCTCCTTCCCATCCGCCTTGGGGGTTAAGGGAGCTTAATACTAGCACTTGACTCGATGTTATTCACGGAAAACATGTATCACATGACCAACACGTGTTTACCATGCGACCTCCACGTGCACTCCACGCTACATCCACGCGATATTTCAAACTCCCCAATCTTATTCTCCCTCAACCCCCTGTGGCGGCTGGCGGAAAACACTTACAAACATCGGATCGCGTAGCTGCAGTCTTCTTAGTTTGGAAGGAGGGCGCTCCGGAAATGTGAGAAGAAGTAATTGCATGCAAGAATATATTCCGCAGTCATGCTGAGCTTCAGTTTAGATTTGAATTGCATTATTATCGTTTCTACCGCGACTACGCTACATTCAACGCGACGCGCGACGCGACGCGTGGATCACGTGAAGTAAGAAATATATTCGTTGCACGTATATTTTGTCCCGCGACTCCTTCCTTTTGGAGGGGGTGTGGCGCCGGTCGCCGGTGTTTGTAAGTGTTTTCCGCCAGCCGCCGCAGAGAGGTGAGGGGGAATAAGATTAGGGAGTTTGAATTTTGGCCGGTAATCAGTCGGACTTGAATTAGGCGGTGGCTGAGGTGGCTGAAGTGGCTGAGGGGGTCGAACTAGTATAGACTAGTATCTAGCATTGTATTTCCACTCTCGAATAAAGCCCCCTCACCAAACGAAGGCGGGTGGGAAGGAGCCTGCCGTCCATAGCGACTGCATCGCGATTCTGTCATCGAAAGATTCATTGCACGGCGTGTGCCAATAACTATGATTCTATAATCTCCTGCCTCTGATGCACCGCTGATGGCCGCTTACTGTCGTACCAGTGCGTCTTCTAATAACAAGGGACTAATCTACTTCGTCATCATGCTGCAACGGCGACTTGCGTAATAGCTCCTTGAGTGGCAATATCCTCCTGATCATTCGGCTGAGCTCATCGGACCTGCGAGGATGTAAAATCTGACCAGGGTCAGGCAGTTCTTCTCCACAGCTGTGTAGCGTGTTGCTGGAGCTCCATGCAGTTCATTTCCGCGCAACGGCTTGCCGTTTGTTCAAGAAATATGAGTCTTACGCACGTTCGCTCTCTATCTGCTGCGGCAACTGATATTGACTGGTGTACGGCGTTCCATCATCAGATACTGTTTTGGAGTCTAGCAAAGATGAGTGCTTCACGGACTCGTACTGAACACAAGTCTTAAGACAGGTCGCGAGCGATGAGTGTTCCCGCGTCGCTTTGATCATGCGCTGCTTCTCTCATGTGATGTCCCCTTGCAGAGGCGTAACCTGTGTGTCTTGTATCTACCTCATTGGGTGCTTCTCTTCCACTTTGGCTGTTCGCTCTCACGCTGATCGTATCGATTGATGAGCCCCACCAGGCCGCACCCTCGTATCCGTAAGGATACGCCTCGCTCTGTTCCACGAATTCTTGGCATCTTACCATGTATGAATCTCATGTATCATTGGTGATGAGTGAATGGGCCTGAACAGAATGTTGATTGGTTGCTCTATAGATGACCGGGAGACTACGTTCACGCATGTCTACTTGCTACATTTGCGTCCATGAACGCATACCTTCTGGCGGAATAACGTCTGATTTTCTAAATTTTTATTGCCGAAAATTTCTGCAATTGACGAACCCGGAGCAAACCTACCCGCCCAACAATTCAGTCAGAACCGCTTTGCCCCGCATCCGCCCGTGTTCACAGGATTCACTCAATCCCTGCCATTAGAAGAATGTTGTCTTTCTTCCAACGGCTCTTCACGCCTTTCTGAGCCCATCAGAGATTTTCCTAGGGCAAGCGGGAGAAATTGCGTGTAAGCTGTAAACAAACCTCTAAATATGATTGAGCATTTTCGCCACAGCGAGACGAAATCGGTGCAGTTGCAAGCAAGCTGCTGGAGACGCAGCTGATCTCGGACTGTCTCTTGCGAATGCCCAGGCCAACAGGAAGCCAATTCCAGCCACGCAACAGGATGCGCTTCAGTCAGTTCTTTCTGACAGCTCATCGTCGCGTTAAGGATGCCGACAGGTATCACAGGACTGTCACGATGACCTTCGCTCATGAGCTTTCGCCATTACATGTCGTAATAGGAGGTACGCTGGCAAAAGGTGTTCTCACAAACGCGTCAGCATACTTCTCGAGAGCGTATTTCACGCCTACCAGTTCGAACGACATGATTTATATTGATCCGCCATGTCTCGTCTTTACGCTGACTGACATGGATTTCCGTGATCAGTGAGACCCAGATTCAGCAGAAGTATGCGAATCTATAGATCCCGTCTCTATGCCCGCGTCGACTATCCCTTATCCGCCAGTCACGAGGACGAAGGAATTTCGCTCGCTACAAATTTCAGCTATATAATTGTGCGCTGTCTGCTGTGCAAGGTTGTAGTGCTCTGTATAATCCAGAGATAATGAAGCCTGCTACTTATAACTATAACTCCCTCTGACAATGGTTGCACCCGCCATACTGCTCTTGGACACAGAGAAGATCTGTCGTCCACGAGACTTACGCGTGTTCTTGGATTGCTTCACGGATTTGTGACAGCGGTCGCCGCCTGCATTCTCGCCTTCAATCCTTCATGGCATCAACTGCGATATCCGAAATTTTTATCGCAAGAGACACTGTCTGGCTTGGAGGACAGCACAATGGGTATCCCCTCGCAACCTTCCGAGACTACCAAGCGCTCCGAAAAGTGCAATTACCATCAGACTACCCTCCACAGTCTCGTGCACGTTAAAATGCCGCACTCACACAATGTCACTTCACCTTTGGTCTGCTGGAAGCTGTCACGCAGGAGAAAATACCAGAAAGTCTTCTCGTCCAGCGATCGACCGACGGCGATATGGTCATGACGACGCGTAACCTTCCCACTATCCTTCTCGACTGGAGACGCCGCATCAGGATAATGCAGAGAGATGATCCCAAGACTCACGATGAATGGTTTGGGCGCACCGAGAAAGTGATACAAGACGCACATGGATTGCTCATGTTGGAGGTCCGCAGACCAGACCTCAGTTCATTCCGTAACGCAGGTGTGCCGCCAGACGACATGGCTCGCATTTGGTACATGATTGCTGCGATCGGCGAGGATGTAACATCGTCGCGTCGGCAGTTCCTCATCTCCCCAATGCGCGGGTTCAACTGGGCGTTCATATTGGCGCCACTCAAGTTGTACGAGCGGGAGATGCTGGGAGAGATGGTGTCCATTCACGATCCACATGCTCAAAAGCAACGTATGCACAATAGTGTATGTTAGCATCTGCAAACCATCTGTTCGCGAAACTGCAGGCAAGTCGGGACATGCGGAGTGTACGACGAAGGCGTGCATCTTTAACAACATCGACGAAAATAACTACTCCAATAGGCACACGACACAGACGTCTGTTTGTAAGTACTCGCGTCCGAGGCTTGAGGAAGTCATTGATTATCTCTCTACATCCCGAATCCCTGTCGTCAGGATTATCGCCACTTCGCCCGGAAATAATCATTTGGAAATCACCAGCCCCGACGCTGCCGATACTGCATATGTTGCCATTTCACATGTATGGGCTGATGGCCTCGGGAGTACGACAGAGGCTGGACTTCCGACCTGCCAGTTGCGACGGCTCTCGACTCTCGCTCATCGATTGGTCACGGGAGGAGCGTTCTGGATAGATGGATTGTGTGTGCCGAAGCATAGGGATATGCGGAGATGTGCCATAGCCTCAATGGCCCAAACCTACAGGGATGCCGCCGTGGTCCTGGTGATCGACTCCGGAGTATATTCGTGCTCCATCAATGCGCCATCAGAGGAAAAGCTGCTTTGCGTCATAACTTCAGGTTGGATGCAGCGATTATGGACCCTTCAGGAAGCGATTTTGGCCCGCAAACTTGTCTTCGAGTTCTCCGACGGGATTGCATCGTGGGAGAACCTGATGCCTCAGGGAGAGGATCTACTCGATGTTCTGAAGACAAACCTCGCAGCGGAGGTATACCGGCTCTCCAAGAGGCGATCAGCTGTAGAGGACGGCGGGGAGTTGAAAAAACTCAATTTAGGAGATGTGGCACGCTCATTGCGAGGGAGGTCCACCAGCAAACCGGAAGATGAAACACTTGCTATCTCTGGCTTGCTCGATGTTAATGCATCTGAGTTAGTTGATCTTCCATCTCCGGAGCGGATGGTGGCGTTGTTGTTGAGGGTGCGCAAGATAGCCTCAGATATAATCTTTCTCTCAGTGCCAAAGCTCGAGAGGCCAGGCTTTCGATGGGCTCCGAAGACACCGATGATCAGCGACGGACCGACGGTGGGAGCGAACTCACAAGACGCCGATTGTACCTCGGAGGGGCTTCTTGCAATGTACGATTGCATCTACTTCACTACGACTACCTTCCAGACAGGAGAAATTTGGTATCTCCGAGACACTTCAAACCAGAGATTCTTCTCCGTTTGGGATCCTTCAACAGACGGTTCAGCTGCCGATGCAGCAGACCAATACACTTGCGACGCTATTCTGATGCCGTCTGGTTCGGGAGTGATGCGACCGGGAGCAGCTGTGCTTGTCGAGGAGACGATCACGACTCAGAGTAGCGAAAGTGGGTGGAGGGTAAAATGCAGATATATTGGGAGGCTTTTGATTTCACTTTCATCTGAAGATGAAATGAAAAGGTCAAGAGATCGCAAGGTGGTCAATACGAGAGGTGCGGGCAAGCTCTCAGTTTGTATTACTTAACGCACTATCAATGTCACATATGTTCCCTTGTCGCCTAAGTAAGATTGCTTGACGGATCTAAAATATCATGACCCATCGAAGTATCCCATCGAAGTATCTTACGAACAGCATGTGCGCCGGCCTGGTCCAGGCGAGGGTAACCCCGGAGACTAAATTGGTGCCACATTATAAAAAGTGTCCGCGCCCAATTTGGCGCCGTTGTTGACGCCCTTTCCGGTCGTCACTGCCAAAGTTGTTGACCATCTCCCTGGAACGGCAATCGTCCATGCGCCCCCCGAGACATTCGTGAACGACCAAAACATCTTTCTTACGCACGACGAGATGGCGGCAGGCATTCCGCATCACTATTTGCTACCATACGTCGACTTCTACAACCCACATGTGCACTGCGTCTTCCGCAGAGCAGCAATGCGAACTCTCGTGACGTCCTGTCGGACATATACGCCGGCTTAATGAGCCATCTTCCCAGCGCAGCTACCATCTCTCTACCCGGCGACGGCATCTATGACAAATTGGGACCCTCTACCACGTCACGTCTTGAGGCAAGTGCATGTGTTCTCATACAATCTTGCGGCACTGATATATCCGTTTGTGAGAGGACTTATACTCCACATGTGGAGTGAGGCCTCCGGGTTTTCAATACGTGAATAGCACATCGCACTGGCCGCCCGTCACCGGCCACCCGTCTTTGGCTCTCAATGCGCTTAAGATGGCAGGATACATTATCAACGCAAATACGTGCGACATTTTCGGCGTAGTGTTTATTCGTACTCATTCAGGACTTCATATACTTCATGACTCTGTTTACACCCAGGCTATGCATTCACATTATTGCTAGCCAATGCATCTACAGGCTGACTTCGATGATTATCTCGCACTTCTTGATAGACCTTCGCCGTGTCGCAGACGCACCGCTGGAGAATGATGCCCAGCTGGACTCGGTCGTCATCTCGCGGGGCGTCCTCGATGCGGTTTGCTTCCTTCGTGGGAAACACGGGCGAGCAACTTGATAGTGTGTCAGAAGCGGATGACCCGGAGCTAGAATGGACCACTGCAGACAATGCCAGCTCAAGGGACAACGAAGTTATGATAGAACTTGTCAGCTCGATCCTATGTGGTGGGAAGACGTCGAAGAGGTACCGATTTAGGCCAACTTCCGACTGAAACTCTCGATGCTCAAAGTACATCATCTGTTTTTAAGTGTAGTGCTATTCCGTGGATTTCCGTCTTTTGTTTCGGAGTGACATGAGCAGGCCAATCGATCGTGAAGAGAGCCGCGCACGTTGAGGTTGGCAATAACACGTTTATATACACTGGTGGATCGAACTTCGTTGTACATAGGTTCGAAATAGAGTGAATGACGGTATCACTGCTGGACGTAAATTCAAGCTACTCAGGCGAGCAGATCGGCTGACCTATCTCTCACTCTACAGTGGTCATCGCGAGATGCGTCTGTGCATCATCTTCTTAACGCTGTTTCGTTACTTGTAGCCTAGCTTCAGCCTACCATGTATTCTGGCGAGACGGGGCTAGGCGCATCAACATACAGGCCCGTTAATGACGTTGCTACCACATAGTACGAACCGTCCTTAGTACATGGCTGCACCAGGCACAGTATACTTCGAACTTACCAGAGCATGATTTAATCACCGATGCAGCAGTGCCGAGCTGGATGATTTGCGCCGTCATGCAGGTATCCCAAGTCTGAACGCGGATGATGATTCGCAAATGATCGCTCAGGCTGTTCTGCCGAGAGTGTCACGTCGCTACACCTAGCTTCTGTACTTCGTACACACCTTGTAGAAGCACTTTGATATCTCCTTGGGGTTCTCCGTGTACACGGTTCAAGGCGCTGGCAGTGCGAGAGTCCCCGATGGTGAAGTAGAGGTCGTGCAAGACGGCAGAAGAGGTGGTGGAACGGTATGTAGGATGAGCACGCTGTGAATGACTCGTCTGGATCGGCATCCTTTCAACGCTTGGACTTGCCGTGCGCAGTGCTTCACTTGATTGTGCGCTCCTCCACAGGGCTTGTTGCGCGGTTGTCTGCATCTAACTTCGTATCAGTGCGCTGTAGCATATCGTCCAGCAGAATCAGACCAACGGCCTGATAAATGCCAGTGCGTGGGTGGGTGATAGAGAGGATCAACAGTTACAATGATGGTTGCTATTGCGACTGAGGAGACGAGCGCCAGCCGCGGACCGCGGCGCTTGGCTGCCCCTTGCAGATTGCTATATCTCAACGATCTCAATGTAGAATACGCGACATATTTTGCAATGGCCAGTAATGCCTCAGGACATTGTTCGCTATTCGCTCTCGTATAGCTGTGTCCCGGCTCACGCGCCCTATCCTCAGTCTCCGACTGTAATTCGCAATCTGATCGAAGCGTGCCTCCACTAATTCTGTCCTCACTTGGACCGCATCCGAATTCTCTGATAATTTGCAGGGTCTTATAGTTTCCCCGTCACGAATCCATCAAGCCACCAGATGTTCACATCCAGACAGCACCATTTGGTCATTCTCACAGACCAGTTCCCCAAGGCACAACGATCGACTTCCAGCTACTCCCTGGATACACCATGACGGCCGAGGGAGTCTTGGATCTTCCAAGATGCGAAGCCCCAAATTCATATTCACCCAACTAGGCACACGATGTGAGGCCATCGATGTACACGTTCAGGAGGGCTTCCAGTCCACGCATCACCATGGAGCGGTCTACCCTGTTCCCGGGGTACGCCGTTGCGAGCGCTGTATGATCGACACTAGGACTGCTAGGATCCTGGTAATGCTTTGCCCTTTGGATGAGTGTCGTTGTTATTTCCATCCCGCTCTCACGACCGTGGGACCGCAGTGTCAAAGACTTCGATATCTGCGAAAGGTACACCGCCCAATCATCATATTGAACTGTTCATCGAGCATCATCTTGCTGGTTCTATCTGCAAGCGTCAAAAGCATGGGCTAATGCCGTGTCAAGTTCTCTTGTCTCCCGTATGTACCTCCACCGTTCCATAAATCCTTTAGCATTTCTTTAATTCTGTCATGTCGCTACCTGTCCCTGTGTCTCCGGAAGACCTTGGCTTGCATTTTGATTCTACTCTGGGTGCGGTATTTCTTGGGCATTTTGCTGTCGCTATGTACGTTTCTGTCTTCTGGAAGTGCTTCACAGTACTAGACTATCGATTTAGTTTGTTCGGTATCACAAGCTTGCAGACTTGGCAATACTTCAGAGCGCAACCCGGTGATTCATTTCAATTGAAAAGTCTCGTGAGTCTCTCATGTGCGCTTGTTCACTGTACTAGTGCGCTGAATGCATCTGCCGACAGATATTTATCTTATGGTACTATTCTTGCAGGTTTGGGTGCTGTCATTCGCCGAGCTCACACCCTTAGGATCTTGGATTGCCTGCATGCGGCACTTATAACTGATGCAGTATATTACTATGTTGTCACCAATTTTGGCAACATTCCGTCAATAGTTAGGCCTTACTGGTGAGCATTTTAGCATCTTTAACTCCGTTTTACTCATCCTCGCAATTTTGCTTCACTCGCTAGGAGCCTTTCGGTACGCGGTCACACTCCTCGTTAGGGATCCTAGAAATTTACATCACGTGATTGCCAGGCCGTTCCAATAGTGACCGTCAGTAACTTCTTGACTTATACTCCACCGATAATACGGGCTCACTGTAGCACGCAGACGGTGATCACTCTGATCATACGAGGGCGAGTGAACTAAATCAATTTCTCCGAGCCTGATGCTTATAGTAGGACGTAGGATCTTCGCCTATCGGTTATGGAAATGTCAGTGCCGTATTCTTGAGAGTGGTGTCTGTCGTTTCTCATGCAGGAGCATAGTAAGCGGTGGAGGCATCGTGGTCCCTATGGCAATCGTGAGTTCCATATCTTCGTCTATGCCAAAGTCTCATGTGCGCCCGGAAGATTGCCGGATCGTTATGGATTATGGGTGAGACTTGTCGACAATCGTCGAATCTTCTATCACTTACGATCATGCTTTCACTACTATTTGCTGCAGGTGCTGCAACCTGTCAGTCATGCATGTTGTCGTCTATCCAACACTACTGACTTTCGACTAACCTCTGCCTATCAGACTTTGCTATCAAAATGTATAGTGTCCTGCCTTTATCTGTAGATATGCTTGACGTCGAGATAACATATCTGGTTTAGATCACACGTGGATTCCTGGTTTTCGGCTCAGAGATACTCGGTAGATCCTCTCAATTTCTACTTGATTTTCCGGAATGAACAACAATGTCTATCAGTGGTCCCTATATTCCGGCTTTGGATGTGAAACTGTTGTCGACGTTGTCATTACTGTCTCTCAGTGTCTGTATTTTCGGCGACTTCAAAATGGCCTTGGCTTCAACAGGTGTGTTTCCGGTCGACAGCTGAGAGTGTTTCATGACTCATAGACCTCTATCTGCAGCACGAATGCAGTGATACATACGCTAATGGTATATAGCATCAACACCTGCGTGGTAACTAGGTATGTCGAACATAAATCACATGTTTTCAACTAACTAAGGCTTTGGGTATGTAATGTATAGTTTATGTGGTATCTGCTGTTTGATCACGGTACGTGTGTAAGCTCTGTATATGGGTTAATAGTCATCTGTCTCCGTTATCAGTTTGCAGCGCTACCAAACACCCTAATCTTCATTGCATTCTTCTGCATGCTGTCGAAGTGTGAGTGCATTCATTTTCTTATGCCTGTTGTATCTCAGTCATCATTCTCAACTCTGAATCTAGTATACTTCAATGCCTTGCTCGCCAATTTGAATGCGCGCGGAGTTCTGAGAAAGAACCTCGATGAGCCCGCTCATAGACTGAGCGGAACAGCTACCTACCTTGACACCATCATGACATTTCACGCAGCACGCAGTCCCGTTTCTCTTTCCTTTACCGTTTCCTCTGGAATGGCAGACTCAGGCAGTCCGGAAATGCCTGGATTTCAATTTGCTATGCACAAAATCGCTCTCGACTCAGTAATAAAGGTGTAGTTGACTGTGCGCCGCGATCTGCAACGAATTTCGTTGATACCCTAGACTTCTTTGACTTTGTACAGTTTCTGTATGTATTTGTAATATGAAGGACTACGCGGGCAGAGGTTGTGACTCGTTGGCCCCTTGTTTACTTTCGGCCTGTGATCGAGTGAAGGCAAGACCGATGAATAAAATACTCTCCACAAATATACATATAAGGCATAGCTAAGTCAATTCCTGGCCTTATTATGCACATAACCCAGACTCATACCTCTGGAAGTGGACGCTGGTGCCACGTGAGCTCTAATTTCAACTCACCGCCGGCACTCCAGCAAATTCTTACTTACTCTGATTACAATCTCTTCATCCATCATACATCGATGACTTATCATGGGCGAATGTCAAATTTTGAATGAACCTTACGAGCGTCATCAAGCTCGGTAATGGATAATGGAAGTCCTGTACGTCGCCCGCCATGATGTGCACTCATGCAATGTGGGGTCGTTGACCATCTTATCTCTCGTCCTGTAGGAGAATCGGTCTGTGCCTGCTGCTCGACGAGGATTCTAGTTCGAGAGAATCCGTGGTGGAAGTCCACACAGATGCGGGCATATCACCCCAACACCATCGCGTGCTATCGCCGTCACCCGGAACAATCACTATAGCAATGCCGGGAATTGGGAACATTCACAGTGCTACGTCCACTCCAATTCCCCTTCCATGTGGACGGGATGATGTGGGCGCTGTTCAGTCAGCTTGTCATCAGCGCCTCACCAATCTAACCAAAATGTCCGAAGTCCGGCGCTTCGGTCCCATGCTTGAGCTGGCTCTATAGGCCAGAGCTACGGAGGTTTTCTGCGTCTTGGGGCAGGTATCGAATCTCTTTGCAAGAATGAGGTCGTGAGTTGCACAGTCTATTGATTTTCTGATATGCCAATTAGTACCGCCCACAGGCGGCATCAAGGGAGAGTTCGCTCGGTCACGCTCAGATTCAATGACTTTCGCACTCTGGATCTGGACAAGTCAGATTGTGGGAGCTCTATCCTGTAGACTTCCGTCTCAGCTATAACTATAACCCCGGGAGTAGGGCGTCTTTAATGGTCGCAATCTCCCCCTTCATACCATCTACTCTCTCTATGTCCATGAGCCCACGTTTCGATAACACTCTTGGTGCAGTGTTCCTGGGACACTTTGTGGTTGCAACGTACGCGGTATTTATGTAATACAGCATTCCTCGCTAATTGAATCATACAGATTGTTCGGCATCACGAGTCTGCAGACTAGGATATATTTCAGAGAGCAACCTAGAGATCATATCGCTCTCCGATACTTGGTAAGCGCTCTGGCGAACTATTTATTACGTAGAACCTCATTTTTATTAGGTGCTTCTTCTATGGTAACACAAGACCCATTCCTATTTGGACACTCATGCAGATGCTCTCAGGATCTTGGACTGTCTTCATATGGCGTTAGTGACCTATGGCGTATACTTTTACCTCGTGACTAGTTTCGGAAACGTCTCCGTAGTTCTTAAGCCATGCTGGTGAGTGCAACAAGGCTTCTTAAACTACAATCATATTATTCTAACCTATTTCCTCGGGTTTGCAGGAGTCTTTCCGTACGTGATGTCAACTTATGATCGCAAACGTGACAATCCTAACTACGCACAACGTAGGCAGTGCCTGCATTGACGGTTCGTTATAGCCCGTTCTTCTCCATAACACCGGCACTCAATACTCGGCTGTTCTGCACAGAGTACAATCACCCTCATTATACGAGGGTAAGGATGTTTGGCTCTGTTGTTAACTGCACTTGACTTCATGCGTCTTTCGACTTCCTAGAGTATTTGCATATCGACTATGGAAATGTCAGTATTGTGAGCGTCAATCCTAACTATAAACTTTTGCTTATAAAAATATTTAGTGAGCGATGGTGCCCTCTTCATCCCAACTGTCATTGTTAGTTGGGGCTCTTTTTCAATCCAGCTTCTTGCTAACACTCTTCAAGCTCATTGCATCGTTGTACATCACTGGTAAGATATTTATCACTTCTTTCGGTCATTATTTACAGAATATAATCTTCCGCAGCGGACGCAACTTGTAAGTTAGCATGTCACCATATACTTTTGATGAGAATACACGTCGTTCTGACTCACGTCTCAGACTTCGCGGTCAAATTGTGAGACGGGCATGCTGCTCCGCGGACCTAGTAATAAGCGTGATACGTTTGGTACAGATTCTTTGTCAACTCCTGGTCGGCTCTAAGACAATATTCGGTGAGCCCTTTGCAATTCATTTCCTACATAATTGGTTTGATACGCTTTTCAATAGTGGTCCCTCTATTCTGGATTCGGCTGTGAGATCGGTGTCGACGTTCTCATTACTGTATCGCAAGGCATATTCCTTTGGCGCTTGCGCATGGGTGCGGAATTTCGGAGGCGCGTCTTCCACGATTGAATACAGATGTTCGACGCTTCATACAGTGTACCTTCAGTGCCGACTCCGTGATCCATACTCTCGTGATATACGGAATCAGTACTTGTCTGGTGACTAGGTATGTCCTTACACTGCCATCTGGCATTATATACTCAGCCAGAATTGCGACCCGAGCAGCATCTGTGGCGTCTGTTGTTTGGTCACTGTAAGTGGTTTGACAAACCAAATGGGAGACTTGTTCTCATTCCTGAATCGATAGTTCACGGTGCTTCCGCATACGTACATCTTCATCGCCTTCTTCTGCATATTATCGAAGTGTGAGTGATTAGCTTCAGAACTGCATTGTCTCTCGTATATTGACTGGTATCTAGTATACTTCAATGCGCTATTATCCAATCTCAACGCACGCTCGTTCCTTCGCAAGAGCTTCAACAATCCTATGCACGGATCTGGTAGCCCAGCCACCGATTTCGCTACTGTCTCGACTCTTGAGGCAGCAAGTAACCCTGATTTCTTGCCTCGTGGGGCCTATGATGGGAAGTTGGACCGTCTTGGAGCAACGCCTGTGGCCAGCGGAAACTCATCTTACGTGATAGTTAGCACCGAAAGATTGTCTCCTGTATAACTGTCTCGGATCTTGATGGTCCTTGATGTCATTCCCGAGAACGTTCATCTGCGAGCTGAAACCATTTGAAATGGTCGGTCCATTAATTACAGCTAGTGTTCTGAGCTCAAGCGGTTAGCAGCAAAAAGCAGCTATGCTGGATAAGACGTGCTCGTAGGACGAAGGTACGAATGTCAAATTGGCATAATATTCGGTGGGAGTAAGCGCAACGTTGAATGATTGTGATAGTAGCAGCCTATTCTAAGTCGTGCGTCCGGTTGCACAGTCGTGAACAAGTCCTGAGAAACGTGCGCAGCACGAGCTCCACGTCTCGAAGCGGATGTATCCATTGATCACTCTTCCCTGATCACCAAGTTCTGCAACTGGAAAAATATATGCACAGAATTTTTGGCTTCATTCTCCAGGTTCAATAATTCATATTACAATCCCGAGGAGAGGAGTTTCGAACGCGGCACTCAACCCTTCACCCAATCCACATTGCATGTCTTCTCTAATCCCAGCTGTGATGGCTCCGCTTAGTTGTTCTTTGAGATTCTATGCTTAGTAATAGTGGCGTTTTCACTATGTATCAGCACTATCCTATCTCATGGAAAAACATTTCAAGGTCCGTCTGCCCGCTGTTGCATTAATCAGAACACCTCGTAGTAACGTGTTTGCCCACGGCACTCCATCTAAGGAGTTGCGCTACATAGCAGCTCAGAAAGCCGGATCTTTGCGCAAAACGTGATGCTTTTATCAAGGTGTTGATTGACTATCACTGAATTACTCCGCCCCTATGTGTTCGCTGGACCCAACGATACTTAGCCGCATGAAATGGGGGATGTTGCTATCGTACGGTTGGCAAAGTCTTCCTGGCCTCTCGATGTCAGAGCTTCAAAATTCTGATGTATATGTAAGACATGGTGGAAGTGATGTGATCTGGCATATGATAACAGAACGCTGGTCTCTCACGCGGGGAACGTTTCTGACGGCAAAGTATTGCTTAGAACAAGATGCCGCTCTCTGATGACGTGTCATCGAGCCCTCGTCTCCGATGGACGCCTCAATGGATATCTCATTGATTAGTTTCTGTCAATCATTGCTTGATGCTCTGAGAACGCAGTATTCCATCGACTGATTCCTGGGTGAGATATTCGGGCCTTGCCGTTGACACGAGGATATAGGCTCGCCACCCCGCCCTATGCTACTCCGTCCATTCACTCACGCTTTGGTCATGAGCGGACACTTCGACGGAACACTGGGTGCTCTGTTATTGGGCCATCTTATTGCTATGCTGTATGTCGTTCTTCCCATGTAACATTCAATCTTCGACTTTCCTTGTAGTCTATTTGGAATCACAAGCCTGCAAAGCTGGGTCTATTTGAGAAGGAACTATCAAGACTGTATCGTGCTGCGAAGTCTTGTAAGGACCACATTATGTCTCCCCTTGTTGCTATAGTGAAGTGCCTACAATCTCAGGTCTTGTTTTTGTGGTACGTCGTATATGCCTCGGTACTAGACTGGACCTGACGGAGCTGTCAGGCTTATTGACTGTCTTCATGTGGCGCTGGCGACACATGGAGTGTACTTTTACTTCGTGACTAATTTCGGTGATGTCGCCGTTACGCTCAAGCCCAGCTGGTGAGCATCAATGTCCTAGCCACGCGGAGCACATTTCATCAACTGAATCGGTTATTCAGGAGCTTGATCGTGCGTGGTCCTCATTTTCGCAAACTTATTTTGTACCGGTTGACATTTTATGATGGCTAGATGATTCCCATGGTGTCTGTTAGCAAGCCGCGTCTTCCCATAGACAAGTATTAATAACTGAGCTCTCACTACTAGGCCGTGAGCAACCTGGTTGTACGAGCGTGAGTGTCACGGACTTCAGTGTGCTTGCCTGCGGCTCCTCACAGATACATAGGCTATTCGCGTACCGACTGTGGGCACGTTAGTACCGTTTCCTCTATCTCACCGATGCTTCTTCAACGACAATGCATAGTAAGCGGAAAATCCATTCTGATCCACATGGTCGCTGTGAGTGCAGACCCTCTTCTGGTTAAATGCCGCTGCAACTTCAATGTATTATAGGGTGCAATGTCCTTTTATGTTGTTGGTGAGGATACCTGCAAAGGAGGTCCTTGTGCCCAATGTTTAGGTTATCATTCTCTCGCATGTTGTAGGGCTGGCCATCTGTGAGTCTTGCACATTCTCATGTTGCACATGCTCATCAGCTCTTGATGCTCATATCATATCATGGCGTGAACATCAGTTATCAGCGTTGAAGGGTAAGCAGTACAGCTCGAAAGGCAGCCATAATGTGATAAAATATCGGCACTATAGCTTGTTCGTTACGTCATGGAGTGCACTTCGCCAATACAAGGTCAGTCCCCTCCCCTTCAACACTCTTCGAACTGAACTACTATCTACTCATGTATTTGGACAGTGGAGTATCTACGCAGGGCTCATTTCCGAGGTGACGGTCAATCTAATCATCATGGTTGCGCAATATCTCTTCCTGCGCCATCTTCGTTCTGGAATCAGGTTAAAGAGGTGCGCTCTCATGACGTTAGGAAACTTACTGTGATTATATGGTACCTTGGCTTGCAGCACCGACACTTTCCTGCATACTCTTATCATCTATAGCATCAACACAGGACTCGTGACCAGGTATGTCTAACTCATGTCGATAGTCGATTGCTGTTATTAATCGACATTTTCGTGGCGAATAGTATTGCCAGCGTGATGGCCGTAGTTGTGGTCAATGAGTTCTGTTGACGTTTTGGATGCGAAACTAATTTGCATCACTGCATGTAGTTCGCCGCACTGCCAAATACCTTACTATACGTCGCGTTCTATCTCGTAACGTCAAAATGTAAGTGTTCTGCTCTCTCGTAAAACGTGAAACTCACTTGATTCGGATGTACGGGTATACAGTATATCTGAATGCGCTGCTCGCCAATCTGAATGCTCGCGACTCCCTTCGGGAGTGCCTTCATCAGGACAAAGACGGATGCGGCGGGCAAATCACGGTCCTCGGTACTGGTATGGCCTTCGAGAGTGCGCACCATCCAGAGATTCCTTTCTGTGATGTCTTATCTAGTGCAAAGGGCCCAGCTGAGCAGCACCTCCAGTCGAACATGGGAAGCCCTACACCGTGATGAAGAGAAACCAGATATACACATGAGAGTAATGTACCTGGAAGCCGTGCCACGCGATCCTTGTAATTTCCGCTGTACAAACATTGATACCATACCATCATGAAGTGAGTCCGTAGCCATCGTTCAGTAAAATTCATAGCCCAGTCTGCCTTCCCACGTTCAAGCTGGAAGACCGACAGGTAGATTGATGGCTGCCAGCGATGTTGCCATCCCATCCGGTGCGAAGCCATACTACTTGTCCTCTCCCGTCGCAAGCAGAATGAAAGTATCCTGCTATGTGTCACATCATACAGCTTCGCAGAGCACGGTATCGTCACACCATCAAAGTTTCATGGACGTCAAGAGGTAAGGAATGCACCAGGGCTGAAAGTAAGGAGCATAGAAGTAACCGACTTCCTCATCTGAGCGAGCTCCGAGACAATGAGGTCTGAGATTTCGATGTACCAAAGATAACGGCTTGCAGTTAGCGTATAGTCGGTGGCGGATAGCGAGGACACATACCTGGTTCCATGCACAAGAACGCGGTAGCAACTATTGAACGAATCATGGCAACTCTGTCTTGTTGACTCTCCATGTCGAGCGCGCTTTCCTTCCAAGTGTCAATGAGACACGACGTAAGGACGGGATACAGCGTGCGAGTTGGTCAATGAACGATTTATCGTCCATCTTGTCGAAGTGGTGCAGAATCTGCCTAGCTTTGCGCTTGAAACGGGTATAGGAGATGTCATTCACCAGGCACAGTTAAAGCTCTACGATCTTTACTTGCCGCAGCATTTCAAGCACATGCGTCTATGAAGAGAACATCAATATATTTCATACTGCTGGGAAAGACTTGCTGCACTCACGACAATCTCTGCGCCGCAGTCCACGGTCTCCAATCCAAGTCTGACTTCCAAATCCAGGTGCGAGATCATGGTCGCTTGGGCCAACAAACCAGGAATTTGAGCTGCAGTAAGCCATTCGTCGAGGGTTATGATGAGGCAGAGGTATGAGGGGCGAGTCTCCTGGATGAGACACTCGAGCATGGAGACTTCCCAATCATTATCGATTTTTACGTCCAAGAATTCTACCGCCTGATCGATATCGATCGCGAGCGACCAAAGAGCCGTGATATGACCGCCAAGTGTCTTCAAGCGCGGCCATTCGGGTAGTGGGCGATCGCGAGTCTCGTTGAGGAGCCGCTTGTTAGACCAAAATTCATCGCACTCGTAGACCACGAAGTTGTCGCATAGATCAATAGTCAACTCTTCGATGTTCGGGAAAACGAATTCATGACACTCATATCCAAGGGCTCCATTATACCGGCTTGCATACACAGAGTCCGTAGCGAGGTGAATCGGATAGGCGATGGCTGGGGACTGATATGAACAGCATGCAAGTGTTCCAGAGTTTCCGAAAATGACGCAAGGTGCGGAATGGGATCTTGAGGGTCATCATAGTTCCTATAGGATACGTACAGCACTTCCAGCGGCGACTGCAGGCATGACATGATCCGCATCCAGGTATCTTCAACGGGAGCCTCCAGTTTCAGGTTCTTGATGGTCTTCAATGATGATATCGTACATTCGAGTTCCGGGTAGGAAGTGAAGTCTGATTCCTTGATCTCGAGCTCGAGCTCTTCAACTTGATGGGCATGCGAAAGTATGTCGGTCATCATCGCGACTGTACTTGGCTTCGTTTCATTACTCAGAAAGAATGATGTTTGCAAGCATAGCTTCCGTAAGAAATTGAATCGATATCGCGCATCTCCGAACATGAATTGGTAAAAAGAGAGGAATTGTGCTTCGAAGGTGAATGATGTGTGGTGGAAATCGAGCAGAGATCTGACGCCTGCGCGGTGCAGCTCTCGGCAAGTCCGCATCATCCGCGATAAGTCCTTCGCTGGCAGAAGCTGCATAATGACGGCCAGGACATCGAAGTTGAGCGACGGCTTCTGCAGCTCTACCGGCCTACGCGGAATTGATGAGGCTCGGAGGTCTGTTGAGACAGACAATTGAAGACCAACCACAGATAAAGCGTGCTATTGTTCATTTCTAACAATATATATTCACAGAGTCGTGTCAAGAGTTGTCTGAATAGATAGCATCCACACGATGTTGCCTGACGAAAGGCAGCAGGACCGTGACGTGCGCGTCGGCCCGCGGGTTCGACGCGTCGCGGTGTGATCACGTGTCCAGACGCGTCTTAAAACTCCGTCTGACTTGCAGCAGCTTGCAGCCCGCTTGTAATGCAACCTCCGCCTCATTTCTGCACTGGGAAATGGGCAAGGATCTACAGACTTGACCTACGTACTTATTATGCTTATGGTCACTCTCAGGTCACAACATGTCGCAAACCAGGTGACGAACAATTGTTAATATATCTCCTCGTCTCGAGGCAGCCGGGTTTCTCAACGTCTTCTCTAAGCATCTCGTGCTGAACTGCTGTTACCATCAAGCTAGATGTCGCGGAACAAACCATGTCTAGAGGCTAAGTCCTCCAACTGCTGTGCAACCCGCCATATCCGTTCCCTGTTCCTCATTGATGGACTATGTCTACATGCCTTTGCATATTCAAACCAAGGGAACCTTCTTTCTTGCGGTATGCCACCCCCTGCCACTTCTCGTGCCGACCAGATCTGCCTACATCGATCCTCGAACCACCGTCTATCGTGTCCCCAGGGCCCGGCGTCCTCCTCTGGCGGTAGATACCATCGCTCGTGACTGGACAACTTCGTGTATGCTGTAGAATCAAGGCCGGGGTGCAGCGCAAGAAACAGTCTGCGCGAACTCGCACAAATTGCTAGTGTTTCCGCCAGCGACAAACGAGAGCAAATGAGGAGAAGAATGTCCAGCGGGAGGTCCTCCAAAGTCGTCCTCCTCGGATCGCCAGGAGGATTGTCCGGGGATTTTCCCGAATGGCTCTGGACGAGTCGGGCGAACGCAGATCCTGACGGTGCCGCGAATGCCTCCGCGACCGGGAACAGGTCCGGGCGCACGAAGACCCACATGTTCCCGGCCCCCATCATCATCTTCTGCCTATCGTCCTCGGTCGGCTCTCCGTGCTTCATCAGCTCCACCATCCACTCGTCGAACCGCGCGTCGACGCCCACCGAATGCAGCTGGACGTAGTGCCCGCCCTGGTCCACCGGCCCGTAGTCGATCCCGCCGATCCCGCGTTCCGCCCACGGCTCGAACTTCATCTTGAGCGCCCAGAGGCGCTGGACGGTCAGCGCGGGCACGGCGAGCGCGAGGATGTGGAGCGCCGCGGCGTTCACGAATGTGAGGTGGCGGCGTGCGCGCATGTCGTACTTGAGCCCCGTCGCGCGCGCAGTGAAGATGGCCTCGTCCACTACGCCAGGGTCCTCCCCGGGCATGACGTCGTGGATGGCGCGGATGAGCCCCGCGCGCACCGCGTCGACGGGCTCGCGCGGCACGTCGAGGGGGTGGATGTACGCGTCCTCGGGCGTGAAGGGGCCGAGGAGGACCATGTCCCGCCGCGTCAGTTCGTCCTCCTCTGTGTAGGGCTGCAGAAGCCGGTCCATGGCGGCGCTGTACGCGTTGTGTTCTACTCCGGATAGCCGCGCCTCGACGAGGTCGTCGCGGTAATCCATCATGACATGGTTCAAGCTGCTGGCGACGGGGTAGCCGGAGATGAAGCACGTCGAGTCGTAGCCCATCGGATTGACTTCAGTGCGAGTCAGTGTGGAAACCACGAGGCACCATCTGCAACGACGTACCGCGGCGAATTCTTCAATCAAGATGGCGCAGAGTCCTCGACGATCGATGCCAGACAACGCTAGGCGTGGCATTATACTCTCTTTCTCCTTGCTCCCTTATAAGCCTGCGAGCTCGCCGCTCGCCACCGCGTCTGATGCCAGATATTGCTTCGCCAGCGCTGGCTGCCTCATGCTGAGCTGCGCCATATGCCGGTATCGTCCAGCCCTTCTCGATGCTTGCACGAGGATGCGAGCGCCGCACGAGTCGGATACGGGGCGAACAATGTGCATAGACACTGCCATGAGCCCGCCGGCGCTCGCTCCGGCGATATCGCGCGCCGCTCACCCGTGCCGCATTTGTGCACAGAGTGGCAGGGATCTGCAGGATGGGCAGGATTCGCCGCGGATTTGCCGAGGGGCTAGGACTCCTGCGCCATGAGGCTCATGGATCGATGACCCTGGCACGCTCCCCGCGCTTCCCTGTCCACGAAGAATGGTCGATCGGAATGTGCATTGCGCGATTAGGTTCCCAGATCTAAAGTGTATTTCCGAGCGCCGAGCTCGACGTCAGATGCGCTACAGAGAAGACCTCCATCACAGCCGATATATGTAGATATACATTGCACAAGGCAACCCCAGTCCATATGTAAATTGGTATCAGGTCCTCGAGTCCGTACTCTGCGCACGATGCACGTCCATCAGATAATTTACGGAGCAACTCCAGCCCAACTCGTCTGTGTGCGGTGTTATGTAACAATGCCGCTGAGGTCGTAAGTACAATGCAGGGTATTACGATTCGATCCAGAATAAAACTCTAGTGCCACGGAAGGTAAGCAAGTCCGAGTGTCGTCACACACGGGGATGATTGATCGTCAGCACGGCGCGCACGCGCACGCACGTCCATTCATAAAGTCGTGCGCACGCGCGCGTGCGGCGCGATTCCTCCAAAATGAACATGAAAGGGTATCGATGCCGAGAATCGCGGATATGAGTTGCTTCTGCTCTGCGCAGGTAGCAGCGGTGAGTAAACAGGCAGGGGATATGGACATGAAACGAATGGACGGGGCCGGATCCGCAGATGCCGGTCCCGGGCAGGCGAGCCAGTGCTAGTCGAGGGTGTAATTGATGTGTCTGCGCCGATGCCGCGCGACGGGGAGCGCGGGGACGAGCGGCTCACTCCTGCCTGACTCGTGCCGAGCGACGGGGAGCGCGTAGAAAGGGGGTATAGGGACGGCTGTGGGTATCGTGTCTGCAACGGCACGTCGGGCGACGGTGTATGTCGGGGAGACGTGCAGAGATGTGCTGGATTGCGCCACGCCCGCCGCCGGCGCTTCGCTGGAGACACCTTGCAGCTTCTCGTTCGCGGACCCACCGATCGCGGTCGGCGCAGATGGCGTGGTGTTGTTATGCGAGGCCCACCAGCCGAGACCAATCGCGCCGCCAATGAGCTGTGTGGGGTGAGCAACAGGTTGTCAAGGAAGTAGGAGCCGACGCACGATCAAGAGACCCATTCCAACAACCCAGACCCAGCGTGCCAGGCGAGTCTTGCCGCTCTGCGTATTCCGGAGCCACGCGCTGTCGTAGGATGAGCTGCGTGCTACGGGGATCGGGCCAGCACACACACCTCTGGTTGTACGGTTTCGTATTCTCTTCCTTCGCAACCATACTGAACCGCCGCCAGAAGTCATCGCCCCTCTGCCCCCGTCTGGGAAGAAGGGTCTCCTCCTTGTCGCCGCGGAGGATTGGTGTGTCATCCGCGAACTTGACTGCGCCGTCTGCCTTGGCTGGGCGGGCGAAGACCGGCGCGATAGGCGTCATGGGCGGCTGTAGCGGGTGCGGCGTGCTCGGTATGCTGATAGGCTGGGGAGGCGGGACGCGCGCGTTCTGCTGCGAGACGAGGGTGAGCGGTTTCGGGTACGCCTGCGACATCTCCGGGCCCGGGGAGGCGAGCATGCGGCCTTCGGGGCTGGCGACAGCGCTGGGGCGGGCGAGATTGAGGGCGGCGACAGGCGCGGCGTAGCCGGGTCGAGGGGCGGCGAGGGGGATGGACCGCTGCGGCAGGAAGTCGTCGAACGGGTTCAGGCTCTTCGCAGGTCCGGGGCCGCTCGTGTGAGAGTGCGCGCTCGCGTCATCAAGGTATTCGTCGTAGCTGGCAAGTGCTGCGTCAGCACGAACGATACGCGGGGCAACGGGGGACGTACACGTTGTAGGCAGAGGTCCGGGCGTTGGGATCCTGACGGGGCGGCTGGCGGTACTGCGGGGCAGCGCTGGCGGGCAGGTCATAGATAGAGTCGGGCTCGTCTGTCGCATAGGGCGGCCTGCCCGCCAGGGGTGGATTGCGATAAATAATCGGCTGTGCCATCGGTGCGGAAGACGTAGCAAGCGAAAAATCCAAGACGAACGAAGACGGAGAGAGAAGAAGAAATAGGAAAAGAGAATGGACGCCTCAGGACACCAAGGCTACAGTGCAGTCGTTGGTCAAGACGACGGGGGATGGGAGAAGAGAAATGCACGCGTGGGACGGAGACGCTCGCAGCGACGCCCTCCCTACCACCTCGGCTAATCCGACATCACCAGAAGGACCACCCCAGACGCCCGTCGCCAGCGCAATTTACGCGCGTTTACGCGTCGTGCGCGTGCGGGCAGCTCGATGTCGAGGACAGCGAGATCAACGCAGCAGACGATGCCGAGTATTGACAGGGCGCGCCGCCCCCCGAGGAGACGCCGACGGCGTATAGCGGCATTTGCCCAATCAGGCTCTAGGGCATGCGGGGCGCAGCGCGCTACAGACCGCTACAGTACCTACTACCCAGGAGATGCTATGGAAATGAACACAGGCGTACGCGAGTTTCATGATCTCATCGTGTTGATTGAAAGTGTGTAGGAAACTCATTGCTATGTGCTCGCGACAACCGCACTCGTCCTGGCCTGGTCGATGCTAGCCAACGACAGACTCCGCCGACGAACGCGCTCACGGACAAGGCAACACATAAAAGATAGAAATTAGCAAATGTGCATTTGAAAGCATTGCAATTACGTTCATATAAGACGGCTTTGCTGCAGCACATTTCGAAGGAACCAGAGTGTGTAAAATGAAAGAAAGAGTACTTACTCAAGACTTGCTCTTATAAACACACACTGTAGATTAGCGTTGAAAACCGCAGAACTTACCTCGCACAGCACCAGGAGGAAAACTCACCGAAGCCAAGGGACTATCTGTCCCGTATTCATCTCATGCTGGCATAAGTACTGCAGCTCGAATGCACCGTTAGCGCGTCTGAGCCACCGCCGCCGCGTTTCACGTGGGCATATTCTCACGAAGTTTTCAGCACGTGCGTGCGGCGCTCGCCTAATTTGGCAGAGATGGCGCCTTTGTTTATCGTTATTTGGTCGCGCACGCGGTCGGCGCGTCGCGTCGCGTCTATGAACGTTGTTTATTGCGATCTGCCATGGTCAAGCGCAGGGCAGCTCTGCCCGACAGCGACGGCGAAGAAATATTCTCGCAAGACTCACACATGCCGAAGCGCGCACGTACCGAGGAGGATAGCGCCGATGAGCAGCCGGAGAGCTCCCAGAACGCCCGCAAACACACCAAGCGCACAAATGGCAAGCAACGCGCTGAGGAGGAGCCCGCCCTCGATTTAGACGATGATGACGAGCCTGTAGAGCAGGATGCTCCGGATGAGGATGAGGAGCGGAGGTTTGAAGAGGAGCATGAGGAAGAGATCCGCGCAAAGCTCATGTCTAAGGACAAGACTCAGGGGGTAGGTGGCACAGTTCCCGTCTGCTTAACGATCGCCGCTGAGAGTTCTGGCGCGAAGGGTGTCGCCGAAATGGGTATTATAGAGTCACTAGAGATGCACCAGTTCATGTGTCACAAGTATCTCACCTTCAACCTCGGTCCGCAAATTAATTTCATCATTGGTGCGCGCACTTGGCTGGGTTATCTCCTGCTGAACGCTTATAAACCGATCATGCATACTCTTAGGTCACAACGGAAGTGAGTATCTTTGCAGACTAGTCTTGTGTCGGGGCCTGGTTAAGTTGGATTAATTTCTGCCACTCTAGGCGGGAAAAGCGCCGTTCTCTCTGCGTTAACTGTAGCCCTCGGTGGGAAGGCGACATCGACGGGTAGAGGCAATGGGCTGAAATCATTCATCCGCGAGGGCCAATCGTACGTTCCCATCCCATCTTCATACCCGGAAACGGCATTGCCTCTCTTGACACTGCTACATACAGGGTCTCGGAAGTCACTGTCGTCCTCAAGAATCAAGGCGAGGAAGCGTATCGGCCTCAGGACTATGGCAAGAGTATTGTCATCACTCGTAAATTCACCAAAGATGGCTCTTCGTCATATAGAATAAAGAGCAAGGACGGAAAGCTCATCTCCCAAAAGCGCGAGGAGCTGTCCAAAATCTGCGATCATATGAATATACAAGTCGACAACCCTATGAATATCCTCACGCAAGGTAAATTTTATAGTCGATGCTAGATATCGGCAACGACTAATATCAATCATGCCAGATGCCGCAAGGTAATTGAATTTTCTTGGTCTATGATTGTATGCGCCCTGACTGGTCGCGAAGGCAATTTTTGAGCGCCTCTCAGCCTGCCGACAAGTACCGCGTAAGCCTTGATTCTATCTCTTCCACAATTCTCTCATGCAATCGTGATTATAGTTCTTCCTCAAGGGCACACAGCTCAGCCAGCTTAGCGAGGAATACCAGACTTGCCTAGAGTCCATCGGCTCAATGACGAAGAGTCTAAAGCGGAACTCTGAGGCACTTCCTGACCTTAAGGAGGCGCTGGCTGAAGCGACCGCACGCTTTGATGAAGCGAAGAAAGCCCGCGAGCAACGACACAAAGCTGACGAGCTTAAGAAAGAGCTTGCCTGGGCGCATGTGAATGCGAAGGCAGAGGTGCATTCTTCACGTCTACGTCAAATACACGTCTGAAACCTAAAGTGTATCCTCTCAGGAATTTCACCGGAAGCAAGAAGAACTAGAGAAGGCGAAGAAGCGGCCGATCAAGATTGAAGAGGGGTTGAAGAAAGCTGAGGTATGTTTTCCCAGACATAACCATTTCTTATGCTTAATGTCTTTCAATTCTCAACAGAATGACCTCCGCGTTGCTGACGAGAAAGTGACCGCTCTCGAGCACGAGGCGCAAGATCAAGGTGATATTGAGCACCTTATGGCACAGAAAACCCAGTGTAGCACTCAGATCAAGGAGAACAGGAAGAAGCTCTCTACGATTCAGGTACGCACCCGCTATCCGTCGCTGGTTTTTATCTATGCAATTTGTAAATCGTCTCTGAATAGGAAGAGCAAAGGACGATGAACAGGGACATGGAGCAGCTGAAGATCCAAATCGACAAACTTGATAAGCAGATCAACACAGAAATCCAACGCCTCGAGTCCTTCTCGCAGGAACGGCGCGACACCCTCGATGCGCAGCTTCAGGTCAAGCAAGCGGAGATCGCTGAGGCCGAGGCAGAGCTCGAGAGCGTGCGCGCTCAGAAGGTCGAGAAGCAGGCGGAGGTCGAACGCCTTGCAAGCGAGGGCCGGAGACTTAACCAAGAACGTGAGAACGTGCGGAGCCAGATTATGTCCCTGCGGGAGCAGCTCGACCGGTGCGACCAGCGCGAGCGCAACAAGTTCGCGCCGTACGGGAAGGAGATGGACAAGGTCGTCGCGGACATCCAGCGCGCACGATGGGTCGGTCACCAGCCTGTCGGCCCGTTCGGGTTGTATGTGAAGGTGCGGGAGCCCGAGCGCTGGGCGCCCCTCATGCGCGTGCAGCTTGGACAGTTGATGGGAGCGTTCGCTGTCACCGATGCGCGCGACCGCAGGACGCTGGAGCAGATCTTGAGGAACCATGGGAAGTGAGTGAAATGTCTGCATGCGATTGGATCAGGTACATGGTGCTGACTATCTATTTCAGCTCCGGGAATCCAATCATCATTGCCGATGTCGATCTGTTCGATTACAGCAGGGGAGAGCCCTCTCCAGATTATCTTACGGTCCTTCGCGCTCTCGACGTGCGTATCTTCATAGTCTCTCGGTACTTGCTTGCTCATTATACGCACCGCATTCATAGATCTCCAACGAATACATATTGCGTATTCTCATTAACTCCGCACAAATTGAGAGGGTCTTCCTTGCTCCGACGCGTGCGGACGCCGACCGTGTCCTTCAGTCTGTTGGCGGAGGGATGGCATGGGCGGCAGACTCTTACCGGGTGCAGCGCTTCCCGTAAGTTCATAATTAGTCAAAAGCCCACGCATCATAGCTCATCGGTATGGCTGCTGTCAGGGACGGCGGTGGAATGTCAAATCCCTTGCCTCGACTTGATAACAGGGGAGACTGGAGGCATCAACTGTTCACAGGTGATGATGTGACAGCACAACGCAGGCACGTTGTCAAGTTTCATCTCGGGTCTGGAGGGCTTTTGTTGATTGTGACTGCAGTCGTTGGCAGGATGAACTCCGTGCCGCTGAGGCTGACCTCGCCCCGCTCGATGCTCAGATGAGAGAAGGAGAGCAGGCTTACAGGAGTGCCCAGCAAACAGTTGCGAGCCTGAATGTGAGTTGTGCTTGCGCAGCATGGGAGTCTGAGCTGAGACAGATGGACCATAGACACAAGAGCGTACGCTTGGCCAGAAGATCTTCCAGCTCAAGCAGGAGCGAAACGCCCTTCAAGAAGCAGCTAACGAGGAACTTCCCGTCAATATACAAGCTGTGCAAGCCGCCAAGGAGGTACGTCTGTTGTGGCTTGCGTCATTGGTTCAATGTAGCTCATGACAAACCAACACATCTCGCGAATGACAGGATGTTGAGAAGGACAAGGACGCTGTTGCGAACCAGTTCACTGCCTCCGTGCAGAAGAAGGCAGCCATTGACCATGAGCAGAAGTCGCTTGTAGCAGAACGCGATCGTCTGAATGCGCTTATTGCTGATTTCGAGGGAAAGCGCGTCGAGAAAGCGGTGAGCGCCCTTCTCGTACATTCATTCGCCCGCCGCTGATCCCAGTGACAGAAAGAAATTGAGGATGCAGTGCAGAAGCGTCTGGAGGCGCAGAATTCGATCAAGTATTTCACAGAGAAATTAGAGCGAGAGAAGCGGAAGGTGGAGGATCTTGACGCTGCGGCGAAGACCTTGGCACAAGAATTCACTGTAAGTCCCGCTTATGTTTCTTACTCGGGATGACGCCGATGACAATTGAGTAGGCATGGACGGCCAAGGCAGAAGAATACTGTACGCGAGTGGAAACAAACCGCTCTGTTGCAGAGATAGATCGAAACTTGAAGAGTGTCCAGGAAGCGCTACGTGAAAGCGAAAAGAGGTGCGTGAACATCTTAATAGCTTAGATCAGTGCTCACATAATCAAATAGGAATGGTGTATCCGTCGAAGATATGGCAGCTGAAGTGAAGAAACGACAGGAGGCGGTGGACGCGATCAATCGAAGTCTGCGGGAGACCGCGGTGCTGACAAGGGTAACATTCTGCCGCCGCCTTGTCGCCCTTTTTGCTCATGATGCATCTGCAGTCACTAAAGAAGTCGGTGAAGTTGCGCTTGGCGCGGTGGCACGAGTTTCGGCGCCATATTGCGCTGCGGTGTAAGGTCTACTTCCAGTACCACCTCTCCAACCGCGGGTACTACGGAAAAGTGCTTTTTGACCACGTTCATGGAACGCTGCAGCTCAAGGTAAGCTTGCTGGTAGTCTGCATTATGAAGTCGTTCCCTCATTCCTTTTAGGTCCAAACCGAAGACCAGACCATGACGCAGAACAATCGTGAGAAAGATCCGCGCTCGCTGAGTGGCGGAGAGAAGTCATTTTCAACAATCTGTCTGCTGTTGTCGCTTTGGGAATCCATCGGTTGTCCAATTCGCTGTCTTGGTACGTGACTTCGGGAGTCATTCTTTGGAAGCCTCTAACATTCTGGCAGATGAATTCGACGTCTTCATGGACGCTGTTAACCGTCGTATCAGTATGCGCATGATGGTGGGCAATTATCCTCTTTTGACTCGTAACATGCCTGACGCTGCTTTAACAGATCGACACCGCCAACGCATCGGATCGCAAGCAGTATGTTCTCATCACCCCTCAAGACATGACCAACATCAGCATCGGCAGCACCGTTCGCGTCCACCGCATGACGGACCCCGAGCGCGGTCAGGGCGTTCTGGCATTCCAGTGAGCCGATGCCTGTCGTGCAGGTTAGTTCGGGTATGATCGTATGATATGTTATGGTGTGTATTGTATTTTCTGTTGTTGTATCGCATTCTCCACTTTGCGCGGGTGGCTACGTCCTCTCGGACGGCGTCGAGCGCTGTCTCGTAGCGAGAACAGCAACATTAGCGTGCGGGGTTGATAATCTATGCCCAGTAGAGATCAGAGTTGTCGGAGTGCGATCTGTAGTCCAACAGTTCTTCCATGTCATCGACAAAGCTTGTAAAATGTAGGCTTGATCTATTAGGCCCGAATGCCATGCTAAGTTAAGGGCAATGACAGCAAGCTTCGACTCATGTCCCACTGCTCGAGCTCATCGACAATGCCTGGTATGAGATGTAGCCCGAATGAAATCTCTGGGACGTCGCATTTCAATCATCTAGGCACATGCTTGCTGCGGCGTCTTCGCTGAAGGAAGGGGCAGCCCAGGTTGCCGTACACTTTCACTGGCCCGTCTCTCGTGTTACTTTTCGTCGATCCGTGATCTTCGATATATGCTCCTGCCGAGTATTCGTGTCCCTCTAACGACACTTCCGCGTTTCCTTCACTCTCTCATGACCAAGTGCCATCGCTGCCCTTGCACGACGCGCTCACGGGCGTGTTGGTTTCCTCTCACCTGATATCCAAACACGTTCGACTACTCATGAGATTATTGTATTATTCTTTATGATCTATCAGAAATATGACACCTGGGACCCATGAAAGACCGCCACTGATCCATGTTCCTACACCCTGGGATGCGCCTGGTTGACCTTGTCTGAGCTTCGTTCAGTTTTGGTTATTTCGTTCCACTCTCTCGCCGCCGTCAATGCTCGCGCTTTGATATATGCTCCGAAGAATGTCGCTGGGTCCGTTGACCTTCATTCAGACCGTCTAATCGTTTAAGCGTTATCGCCGACAGTTGCAATCGCGAGCTTATAAACACGTTCGTCAGGTTCTGGGATTCCGCTACAGAGGTGCTCCCCTCAGTCTTCCCCACCTTCATCTTACAGTATGTCAGACAACAAGCAGGGCGTATCCGACGTCAGGTCATTTGCTCAAACGTATAACGCAATAGCAATGTGCTGAATTGGTTCTTCAGCTCTACCACCGAAATGAGCTCAGGCCACAGGGCTGACGCTATATCTCCCCATCGTCATCATCATCACCATCATCATGTTCGTACTTTCCCTCCTGCTGGGCCTGAACCGACACCGAAAGTACTGTGCCTCAAAGCGTGCACATGTACCAACACAGATTGCTCCTGCGACAACGACTGTCACTGCAAGAAGGGATCAATGAGTCTGGAAAGCGCGGCGGAGGATAACATGACAGGGACCGGTAACTGGAAGATTGAGCTAGGCGTGAGTATATCTGCCTAGACAGCCAGCTTTCTGAGTTTAAGCTCTGGTGAGAAGTGCAAGGTCAAGAATCAGAAGTGAACGAGACGGGCGGTACTATGCAGTATCAGGTGCGGGAATATATAATCCTTCCATGCCAATGTGCTTTCAGCTGACGGAATTGTGCGAAATGATAGGTGCAGCGTGGAGGCTGGCGAGTTACCGAACGATGACACAAGTGGAGTGCTCCCGGATCGCATTCAAATTTATGACACAGCGCCGTTAGCGTACTCGTACTTTTTCCGCAGCGCTGCCGTTTTGCATTTTAAGCGTATAATGAGCCAGTCTTTCCAGCTCCACCCCGCCTACAACGTTGATGATACCACCCACCATAATAGGCACCCCATTCCTCCATGCTATACTGCACCTCATCCACCTTAGGTCGATCTAGTACCCAAACCATGTTCCTCGCCGTGCGACTGCGACCCGGCGTGTGGCTACGCGGACAGCTGCCAATGCAAAGGTGGATGAGCACAAGAAATTGCCCACGCAATAATGCCTGCTCGAGCTATATACATTCTGAGTACAATTCCCAGCATCAAGAGATGAAGCAGGTGCGTGATACAAATACACCGTCCTTAAGTGTTGATTTGAGTCCTATCATCTCGTATGATTATCCGCCGAGACCGTAGGCATGGCTTGCACTGCGTGGGAACGCCGGCGCGCGATGAGATGATAACACATGCAGAGTACCACCTAAATATAGGCGATCTCACGGTACCAACCATCTCATAGTCGCTGCAGTTCGCGGCCGAAGTATGAGATCAACGGTTCAGCTTGAAGGCTATTAAGTCCGGCACATTTAATTCTCGTCCTGGATCGTCTGGATGAGACTGTGATCACACCCATGGAAATTGCACAATGCTATCTGCAATCCAGGCTGAGCCCCGGGAACAGGGGTCCCGACAGCGGCTCCGGAGTGAGAGACCAATAACCTGCGGGTGACGGGATAGCCCCGTTTTCCGAAAATGGGGATTGATGAAGGTAGATGTCTTCTGGAAGTGCTGCGTCTTCGCAATGAGACACTGTAACATAGTCTCGGTGTCTGAATGAGAGAATGAACAATATCACACACTATCAATGGGCAAGGCTTCAACGCTGGGGACGATTTCGATCTCCCATGCGCAGGTTATAGTATCGACTGACCAGTAATCGGCTGTATCGTCAACACGGTTCTGCAACATATACTGTTACCATCGAATATTGAACAAGAACGCACCTAAAATCAGCTCCGATAGCGCAATCTGGTGTGTCTCAGCAATATCATATACGAGGTACCAGAAGAATATTGCATTGATCTTCCGACAACTTTGTTGACCGATATTCATAGTGTTGTCATGAACATATCCTTAAGGCAGACCTACTCAAGGACACAGTCGATGTGATCTACATGACATAGCAGTCAGTTACACAACAGACATAAATTATACAGGAGGATTTGATTATCAAAATCTGTCTAGTTAGAAATCGACCCTATTACAAACACAGCTCATTGCTATTGCCGGACATGATCTGCAATATCAAGGTCTACTATCATCTCTACTACGTCAACACCTTTACCAGACATGCTGAGATTGAGAATCCTTCTAACCCCAAGTCGCGGAAAGAGCAAGACGCCATTGGAACGCAAGTACTCAGCATCATCAGCGAAATAAAGGCTGGTGAATTTGACATTGACGCGCTGCAAACACTTGAACTGCGGTAAGCACAGGGCGCGATCTATCATATCTAGACAATGCCGAGACAATTTGCGATCAGAACCGAAGAGCTGTGGTTCTCGCTCGGGATACAGTAAGAAGGTGATTTCTATAGTCGAAATGTGATTTTGAGGCCATTGCGAAAGAAAGATAGCAAATAAGGAACTCAACGCAGGCAGCCTATTCATGAAGAATTGTACGCCTAGTGTCTGAAGAATGGGGAGCTGAAGGCGTGGAAGTGGGCCGCACTGTCGAAGTATAACCTCATTGATATCGACCTCTAGTCGTGTGAGCGATTGCGACAACCTGGGAGCTGTGAGAATGCGCCAGCATGGAGAGATATCGCGTGAAATGTTCTGAATCTATGTCAACGACGTAAGCGGGCTAGGGCATAGAAACTTAGTGATATAAATCAGGGTGGTGACGCACTCGAAAATATTGCAGGGACAACCGCTGCGCAAACGCGGCACGTTTCAGGTTGTACATTTCGCCAGTCTTGTGTGAAACATCGAATAGTAACAACTGGCGGAGGTTTGGAAGACAGGAAACGAAGCGGACGAATTCGGTAAAAGTCGAGAAGATGACGTTATATAACTCTAGTATGGTGATAGTTCCCCACTGGGCGAAAGCGAGCCTGCTTTGTGTGCGGAGAGACAACGCCGCATCGCCGCCCGTGACCGAGCACGAATCCACTCGGTGTAACTTGCCTGCGAACTCGATGGGGAATGTGCTCAAGAGTTCATCCGATTGCACATCGAGATGTTCTATTAGATCCGCGAGAATTGGGAGCTGCTGAAGTCGACGGCGAAGGGTAGATAGGTCATCGACTTCCAGTTCGCGGTGCTTGACTATGACTGTATTGGCAAGAGTCTGCAGCGCCTTGCACACGCGGCTGCACGCCACAAGATCTCTTCGGTCTTCGACGTGCATAACAATGAGCCACCAAATATCGCCTACAAGTAGGGGTCTTGAGACGACTGACGGTCTGTTGAAACATGTCGATCAGTAAAGAACACCGAATGTTTCCACGACTCACAATATGCAATCATGATCTAACCTCCTGTATCGTTGTTCCTTCTTCTCCAGTGCTCGAGCCTCTTCTGGAGATGGTTTCCTACACGCGGGACAATCACAGCCACTGTCGCCAGCGGTGCCCTCGGACGGAGTATCCAGAACGTTGGTTTGCTCCATGGATAATATTTCGGAAAGTGTCGTATGCGCAGACTCTACATCATGGTTCTCCATGGCATCTCCGCTCGGGTTTCTGTACAGCGCAGCCAGACTGGCCGCCGAATCCCATAGACTGTCGCGATCAAGCAAGCAAGAGGCGTCTACTTCCGGAATGATCTCCTTAGATCTGTACCTGCTGGCGTCTGCAGAATGTCCGAGAGCCTGACGACCACCCGCCCTATAGTTGATCAACCCCAGTTGCTCAACACTGAGCATTCGTTTCCCCTGGACCGCATTTAGACCACATTCGCCAGTGATCGAGACGGGATAAGAATGCCGGAACGCTTCGTATTCGTCACTTTGCGTTTGTACGAGAGTAAGATCCGTAGGCATCGAATGTTCAACGTGCACTGCAGCAGAGAGCAGGGAGATCTGAGATAAGGAACTGCGAAGTGGTTGCACTCGAAGACTGACCTTGGTCTTCATATCCACAGCCACAGGAAGTCAAACGCGCCTGCATTGGAAAGACATGCACGTCGGGAAGTATTGGAGATACGAGGACAAGGCTCTTCTAAGCGCCCGCATGCAGAGTCGCCAAGATGCGTGAGAACTGGCGGCTGTCAATGCAGCTGCGACCAACAGCCAAGCCTGCTCCGGTGTCGAGTACAACGGCAGTAGACATTCCGTGTCATCATTCTTCGTAGCCTCTAGCAGTGATCTCCTAGTCCTCCAGCTGACCATATCCGCTTCAAGTGCAACCAGCCGTTGGCGTGCATGATTGCCCTGTCAAGCCTCGGACTCTATGGAAGGCTGCCTGAGCGACGCAACGCCCCTGAGCTCGAGATGAGTTCTCATAACTCATCCATGCAAAAAATGCGAAAAGGTGGCTCGAAGCGTCTGGGACGTGCAGGGATGACGTGGCTTGGGCTCAAAACCCCCCGCCCACATCGAAGTGAGCGGGTCTATCTCCCGTTAATGCCAACGATTTACCACCATGCGGAGCGCTCTCGCTATGCGTACTCCGATCGACTCAGCGAGCAATTTTGTGCGATACCGGCCGATCGATATGAGTATAGCTGTGATCCATTTCTCGCCGCCCGTGATCACGACGAAGATGTGCCCGTCTCCACCTATCTATGAGTTTTCGTCAGGTAGACATGTAAACATGAAACCTGCTGAAATATCGAGGAAGAGGCAATGAAGCTAAGAAATACATCCATGAGCCTTGAGTGATCTGTGCCATACAATAGACGGTGATAGATCAATGGCGTGAAGTTGACTGTAGCTGTACGTGATCACAGGGTACATCTACCTTGGCGAATTGCACTCATTTAGCAATCTGTGCAACCTAAGCATACGGGAATTCTCCGGCTGACATTACTGACCCTCCATGACTTGTACCAGAGACTATTTCTAAATTGAGATCGTCTTGCTACTCTCGAATATCCGGAATTTCTACATTCGCATCATTGGTGCTATTGTGCTCTTGCCAGTATAAATCAGCGTCTCATGAGTCCACCCCATGATCTAACATTTCGCCCATGTTATCGATGAAGGAAGCGAAGCGGACACTGGGTTGCTGTGACAAGCTTTGTTCACCTATTTGGGAGTGAACAAATGAGGGACGTCTATATTCAGTATTGTTCTCGACTGAAGCCTGAGCGGCTTGGCGGAGGTTGAGGAGGAAGTAAGATATGATAATGGATGAGATGCTGCGGGTATGTCAGTGCGAGTAACTCGAGGATAATATGATTACACACGGAGTTATGAAAAAATTCGCCGTATCAACGAAAACCTACAAATAGCTGCTTAGCAATATGGGTGCAGATGGTGAAAACCCTAACATTCGTCGTAGTGGCAGCAATCTGCAACACATTCAAGGCCAGTAGAACTCTGCATAATACGTTAAATCTTCTGCTGCTGATACTACTGTTAAGATTCGAGCGCATACAAGAAGTACACTGTGCCTAAGAGCATGAGAGAAACAACGTGAGATCCCAGCTTACGACCTGAAAGAAAACCATCACTTGCCATCGAGTAATAACATTGAGACCAAGGGTGTCTTCATCTTAAGATGGTCGGCTTCTCTCTTCATGGCGTACGTCTTCGACCACGTCACGAGTAACACTATCAAGTCGGACATAATGACAGCGACACGTGTCCCGATCGTCACTGTGTTGTATTCAACGTCTACTCAGTGAATTCACCAAGCGGCTTACGGCTATAGAGAGTGGTTGGTGAAAGGTCCTGAATGCAGAAATAAAAAGACTCACTTATTGAGAATGAACTCAGAAAGGTTTTCTCCTTCAAGGCATCCGGGACCAGTGAACGGAGAGTTGACAATCTGGAACTGAGTAGCAGCAAAATGCCCATACTACGATTTCGCAATTCAGAGTGGTATGTCAGTGGAACCGCTTGTGAAGTTGACGTACGATATTCGTCCCCACAGGAACTAAGCCCAGTACACAGGCAAGGATTGCAAGCGCTCCGCTTCCACAACTAATAGCGTAAACCCGTATTGCCGAGAAGGCTATTCAAGAAACGTTGACATCCCGAGCCGTGAGAAACCAACCATGGGAACTCACTAGCCCACAGCACCGACAAGGTCAGCTCTAACATGTCCTGTGAATAAGTTACGCCTTTGCAGCTGCGGTTCGAGCCGTGTGATATCAGCGACTGGCAACAGCGTAGGATGCGAAGTCCGGTACCTCTAAGCGATGTTAGTATTGACATGTGTCAGTGGACAAGTGGGAAACGACTCACTATGATTGAAGGCAGTGGCATTAAATCGAATACAAGGGAGATAATGGCCCAAACGAAGGTGGTCCAGCGATTCAGGAAGAAGATAATTGTGACAGAATTCCATCGACGTCCCCACATGTACCGGACTTCGTGGCTCACAGTGGTCAGATGATGGTAGAGCACGAGAGCTGAGAGTAGATGCCCAGGTATTGGTCAGTATCAAAGTTATTATTGCGTGATAAATTTAAAGTACCTGTACATGCCGCAGCGCAACAATCCGCTATCCATCTAGACAGAATCGAATTATCAGAGATATTCAATAAAGGTAATGATAACGTACGTCGATTTCATCGATACAATAACTTCGTTCACAATCTCTGGGGAGAACGTCGACATCCTGCTGAAGATTCAATTAAATCAAGTGACTCTAGACTATACAACTGAAATGCTTGTTGAAGCATGTGCAGGGGCTGCTCTTGGTGGTCGTCTCTGGCTCATTATGTACCATTCATGAGCGGCAGCCGCACCAGCCCCTGATCAGACGGTAGTATACGGAAAATGACGCCCAACGTCTATTGCTTGTTTGAAATGCACAGCTTTGACGGACAGGGCGGGCTAGATCATTCTTCCATCAGTACGAGTAGGAGATCTGTCAAGATCGCACAGCCTCAATTCTGAACGCAGAGACCAACCAGAATCCTGAACCATATTTCGTACGACAGACTTTGTTCCTCCTTCAACGGTGGCGTTGAGCCGTGTTGGGACGTTCACCTCCATGTTAAGTTGCCGATAGAATTCAAGGGCACAGAGAAGCCAGGGCTGAGATATTCCTTAACCTGCCCGCTCCGTGATATTGCATCAAAATACGAGCGCCTGACGTATGATCTGCAAGCCCCAATCAGCTTGTACGTAATTAGCGAAGAAGATGTCTTATCCGTTCCTCCGGCACTCGGAGAATTAGCAGCGCAACTAGTCCTGCTAGGGCTATAAAAAATGAATTGCCCACTAACCCACATTAATTGATTCATCTTGCAAACTTATCGTGCCCTGCACCCATTACGCACGAGTCAACGGTCGATGAAACAAGGAATTACTGCACGTTAGCATGTGAGATACAGAGGATTGCGAGCATGTAATACAGACGATATAAAGAGAGTACACAGAAGGAATATATAGCGCTACGTATACCAGAGAGCGAGAGAATCTCTCTAAACGCGAAACCGTATCAGTTTTAGATGTGCATGAACGGACAGTTAAATACGAAATCCAGTGAGACAATATGCTCGTAATGTATCGAAGAACTCAATGATTGACTCATGTAGACCATGAAACGTCGGGTTTTGTAGTTGGTGGCAAGGAGATCTCCTGGTCTTGTGTGGTCAGCGTCTCCTTGTCCGTAACGTCCGTCTGCTTGTCCTGAGATTGCGAGTGCACGATATGGATCATGGGGACAGCATGTACTTGTCCAGTCTTCCGTCGCCCGCCGGATGTGACGGTAGTCACTGGCGGAGAACGCGAGGTCGTATGCACCGAGATCACCTGGTTTCTGTCGGCCAAGTTCTGGTCGAATCGAATGATGATGAGATTGAAACAGATGCCCGTCATTTGTACAAGCTGCACGAAGCTCGGGTCAGCATATGGGTACGCAAAGGAGAACAGGGTACTGACAGCGTTACCCATGATGTAGTCGGCGTTGCTCTTCGAGACTGCAGTGAGAAGGGTAACGAGTGCCGTTATCGAGTAAAGGGCTCCAGATTCAATGATAATTCGGATGATATACGTCAACTTGTCCTGCCCCGCGATATATCGCCGTACATCTCGGCTGACAATCCAAATGCGATACACGATGAGAGCTGAAAGATAGTCCGATCAACAGAGACACACGGGATGTTATATCGGGGGCGTACACGTGGTGAGAATGTTCAGAGCAACAGTCAACGTGTACGCGGCTCCGAGAAAAGGTGTCAATGACGGGGCGTTGATGCCGGTAAAGCCCTTCAGCATCGCAGATTTGGCGATGACTGCGATGCTAACGGCGAGACCGGCAAACCACAGGATGGTAGAGACAACGATCGCCTGCCAACGGCGCTCCCATACAACCCAGCATCGGTAGGTCTAAGAGTAACTGAATTGATCAGAGACATTGCGATGTTGCCAGATGATATGTCTTACCAGGATGCCATCTCCGATGAGTGGCTGGATGGCCTTGTCGCTGTCCTACAATGCACCAATGCATCAGTACCTGCCCCTTCTATTCGAGCCCGTTCTCTACGTACTTTCACGACGTTGATCCAGTAAGCCACGTCTGAAAACAGTGACACATTGCCCGATGTCCAGACCTTGATATTCAAGGCAACGTCCAAGCCTGCATCAAGCATTCCGATAATGCCCATGGCCAGAGTGACGGCGACGAGCAGTCTCTTGATCGGTCTGCCGTTCGCGGGATTCTTCCATAGTTGGGTGTATAAGGACACACCGAACGTAACAAGATGGATACCCAGGAAAATGTTTGTGAAGAACAACGTTAGGATGCGTGCCTTCGTTACTGAAATACCCATCGCGCTAGCGAGGTAAGCGAACGGAGATCTCGCAAGATACGCAGAACGTCATATATCTACCCCCGAGAGACAAGCAACGTGTGTGCTCATGCTCCGCCATCCCAACAAGGTTCAATCAGCGGGGCTTTGAGCGGTTTGCTTCATTGATCTAGACTCCCACACTGGAGTAGTGATGCTCCGTGCAGCATCAAAGAAGCAGACCCTGGGCACCCCAAGCCGATCCCCATTAGTTCAGCGCATAATCGACACATATGTTCTGTAACTTACTCATCAAGCGGAATATGAAATTGGCCACTTATCTGCAAATTGAGATATTTGCGGCAGGAGGGAGCTTAGATATCAAGAGATGTATGAACATGATTTAGCTGCGGGTCCGGAGCAACCGTTGTGGCGGCAAGCCGGTAGAAAAACATGGTGATTGCCAAACCGCTCCTACTCGCAGTTCGTGTGAAAGGTTGAAGCAGCTCGTTGGATTTGAGGCATAAATCATGTGACAGATGCGCAAACGGACACGCAAACCAGCACAGTCCATTATCTTAAATGCACATAGAGGAATGAGGATAGATCTCGCAGTGGTGCCTGACAATGAAGCATGGCGCATGGGCGGCAGAAACTCGGAGGAGCGACGTCGCTGATGTGGCAACTGGCAGCACCCGCCTGTCCTGCGAGCCGTGCCACCGCAGGCGAAATGCGTTCTGCAGGGTACTGATTGCCAATCCGAGTGATGGTGACTGTCTGGGCTCTGCGGAGATTATCGATAAGCATCAAGAAATTGGCGCGGACGACAGCCCCGAGGCTGTCTCAGAGTCCCGTGTGCCTCCAAGGGTTTTCGGGCTATGTACATGCACATTTACACAACGAAAGGTGTATCCCCAAACTTTCACGATGCTGGGAAAGTGGTGCCTGAGTCTTAGGATTCTCTCATTTCCGGAAGGGATCGCAAACCATTCGAGCGAATGCAGATCCTGGCATCGCCGGTACGCATGAGTGTCTCGTAGGTCAGGCGACATCGAGCCGGATATGAAAAACGCTTCTTTGACATTTGAACGAGCATCGAAATTCGGCAGATGCTACGATATGCATGATTGAGATCCTCTTATAGCCAGTGCAGTGGAGTCTGTGTATCACTGAAAACTTGGACAGCATTGAATTCAAGTATTCGATGTCAACTGCTGCGCATGATGATCTTCTGTGCCGTGCTAATTCGAAATGCCGTGGCAGCTTTGGGGCGCAAGTATGGTCTGTCGTTCCGTTCAGCTGACTATCCGGTCAACATTCATGATGCCGACTGTGCGTATTGTTCACTCCGTTCCCCCTGGGGCTGAGGTCATCAAGCGCAAGATTCTCGAAGATAATAGATCCGAAGACCGTGCGAGTGACTACAGATCATCCGGGAGCTTTCCTGGCTGAAAGGTACCTATAGTCGTGATGCAGATTCATCGATATTCCTTCGTGCTGTATGCAGGTTCAACCTGGTGCCCTGTCTCATCTTAGCTTGCACATATTTATGTTGACATCGCTCATCTCAGGCTGGGTCGTCGCGCCAAGTGACGCAATCGGCCAGCACATTGTCCCAGCTGCCTACATCAGGAATCTGCGAAGCCGGCGCATAGCCTTCGCTTGACAGCATCGAAGAGTGGTGCTTTGTATGAATCACTGGATCTGGCTGCCAGTATTCGGGAGGCACTCAGCATCCTTCCATCAGGCGGAGAAAGTGCGGATCTCGTGATGAAACCCTGGGCAGCTTCTCGGTTGATATAGTCCTGCGGTCGAGCAGGAAAGCAGACGAACCCACAGATCCTGTGTTGGCCGAACAGCCATCCATCCGAAAAGATCAATCATACTCACTATCTTTCAGTGAGGCTGAAATCGCCACTCATTTGCCCTTAGAGGAATTGTCTACGGCGACTCCACAACTCCGGGAGTACTTGCTCGTAGCAATCTGTTCGACTGCGAGCCTCGCTCCGCGAGTAGCTCCCTCTTGTTCATAATAAACATCCCAGCGTTCACCGCGTTTCTGCGTGTAGCCTAGTCTTGGGCGTTCAGATTGCTCTCCCAGTCGTCTATCAAGGCCTCATGTCTTCGGATGTCCTTTCCGACGCGTCAGGGACCGCAGGGTCTGCTGAACACTCCCAGCCGCTCATTGCCAAGTAATGCCGAGCACAATACAGTACACGAAAGCATGTCACCCTGATCCGGGAGACTGAGAGGTGCGGTGAAGTTTTGTATGCTATGCCCGCGAGCGGCGTCGCGCTAGATTTGTGAGCAGCGTCAGATTGAGGAATGTAAACTCAAATGAGCAAGAGTAGCTTCCCTTGCCGCGCCGCAGTCCGTATTCGTAATCCTAGCATGCACTATGAGCCTTGGCTAGCCTTAATCTGCAGTGCATACTCAAAATGTCCGATCCGAGTGCGAACGTTTAGCTCCTATGCTGATGGACACGCGTCCCGCTCACGCCCAGCTCTCTCTACTACGAGGAAGAGCGGAAACGCGGGTGGTCGAGCGATGCCGAGAAACTGCAAGCAGGATAAAGGGCATATGCCCCAGGTTCTCGCGTGATAGCGCAGCCCTGGACCCCGGAATCGCCGACAGTCATATATCATATCTGTCAATTACACTTTGGATGCGCCTGCTCAGGCTTGCTTTGTCATACGCCGGGAGCCCCTGAGAGAACGAAGACATGCCGCTGTAGCATATGACGGGCTTTTCCAACATAGGGTATGGGCAGCGGCAGCCTCTGCACGTTCCCGAGGCGCCAGGTCCAACAAAGTTTCCCAACACAAGCGCAGATATCACATCTTGCTCAGTGTTAATAGCCATGCACTGGTACACCTTCCTCGAGCGTTATCCTACGGCGATTCTCAGTCAACCCTGCACTTCGAAGACCCTCCTTGTACCCACCGGCACACGCGTCCATGACAACAATACCTTTCGATATAGCTCACAAATTTGCATTCTGTGTCACTGCGAACATCCCGCATAACCGCTTGCGTGAACTACATTGCTTCTTGTTTCCGAAGTACACGGTAGAAGTCAGCAACCAGATAGAGGCTCCCGGCAATGACGACGAGCGAGTGCTTTCCCTCACCACCTGAAGCACCTTCGGCAGCCCAATTCAGCGCTTGGACAAGCTCCGGATTCGCTGGTTCCGCACCGCCCGCAGCCTTCTCGGTCGAGGTCCACGACTCCGCTGCAGGACACAGCCGCGCTACGATCTCTCTCATCTCATGCGGAGGCACCGGGGACACCCACGGCATGCCCTCCGGGCACGTGAAGCGCACCGAAGCCGCTCGCTGCGTGACCGTGAGGCCTTCAGGGACTTCCAGAGAGAAGAGGGGCCGCAGCGTGTCCGCCGGCGATTTGGGCGGCGAATAGGACAGCGCGAGTATGTAAGTGATGGTGACTTCGCGTGCAGAGGGCACTGCGCGAGCGAGCGATGCGAGCAGTGAGGACAGGTATGCGGAGAGTGTCTGCGCGGATGCGGGGTTGTGAGCACCATCGGCCAGAACGAGCAGGTCGTTCTTGGAGCGCGAGGAATCGAGTGGAACGGATATAGTGTGGAAAGACAGCCTCCCTGGCCACGACGTCTCTTGGATCCCACGGCTGACAGATTCTGGAGACACCTGAGAGCGTGCCCGTATGCTGAATTCGTGGGGGACGACGGCCGACGGTGCCAGCAGCGCCTCGAGGACGCCCAGCGCGGTTCCGAGGTTCGCAAGCTGGTGTTGTCCGTGCAAAGGAAGCAGCGCACGGAGCGGGCTGTCAAAGCAAGAGAGGCCGACCTCGACGGGTTGTGGGGACGGCCGGAAATGCGGAGTCAACGTTAGGGAATTGCGGGGCCCGTCCGTGGCATCATCCCACGAGCGCGGCTTGACAACAGGGGCCGGGATGAGTGCTGCGCCGACGGTGGATGCGAGCTCGCGCACCGCGGGCTCGACCTCTGCGTGCATCTGCTGCCCCAGAATAAACGGCTTGCCCGGCCGGGCAACTGAGGCCTTCTCACGGGCAATGGCCGCCGGCGTGGAACCCAAAAATGCCTGATGGTCCAAATCGACCGCGGTCAACGCAGAAGCAATCACAGCGTCATTCGGAACGATGTTTGTTGCGTCGAGGCGGCCGCCCATGCCCGCCTCTAGCACGACTACGTCTACCTCTGCCTGCTCGAAGATGTAGAGCGCGGTGGCTGTGAGCAGCTCGAAGCTGCTCGCGTGGCAACCGTTTTGCTGATCGACGGCTTCTACGTGGGCGCGTGCCGAGGCGTAGACTGACGGCTGAACGGGCACATCGTCTAGGAGGATCGAGTCGAGCGGGTTGATGAGATGCGGGGAGTTGAACCGGCCGGTGGTGAACGCAGATGCGCGGAATATGGAGGTGAGGAAGGCGGAGACGCTGCCCTTGCCGTTGGTGCCGACGACATGGCAGGTCGGGCGCGTGTACGGTGGCAAGTGCAGTTGCAGATCGCGGATGCGGTCCAGGGAAAGGTCGATGGACATGGTAAGGGAACGCCTGGCGCAACGTGGATGGACGGAGCGTGGCGATGCGAAAAATGCTCGGTGCGATGATCTGAGAGCACCGATGCTGATGTTCTAGTGTTGGGCAGATGGAAACAAGGCATGTCGGCCGTTGCGACCCCTTATATGTCATGAAGATGCCTCTTACCATGAACCAGCAGTTCGACCACCTCAACTCGACCTGTCGCAATAGGTACCGCTGTCGACTGTTCAGCGGTCGTTGCGCTATCTCAGAGCCGATGTTCGAGGCTGACGTTCGGATGTGATACGACAACGTACTTGCAGGCGTCCTTACAGCAAGCGCCGTACGTCTCCTCAGCCCAGTGGGAACCTTACACGCAGGTGAAATGAACACCTCGTTAGTCTGAGTTCTGGATATGCAGTGGACCGTAGGATACAGAGGGGTGTCCAAAACTCCTGAGCTTGTCAGAGGTGACTGATTGCTGCTCAAATTCGCCCAATCTGGCGTTGCTCGATTTCAACCATCGAGCCTGAGTGGATTCACGATTGCGGCGGTGTGGCCATTGAAGACGACCGTAGAAGATAGATAGCTAGAATAGTATAGGGCATAGTCGGTGAAGGTATTTCAGTAGCGAGAATACCACCGTTGCATATAAATATTCTCTCGTTCTCCCACAGCCACGAGGGGAGTGGCGCAGGAGACCTGCTTGGGCATGCTGCGCGGCTGACTTTCCACTTTCCACCATCATGGCCCAGCCCTCCCGACGAGTCCCGCCCCCAAACTCGCAGTACTATGCCGTCCCCCAGAGCCCCGTCGTCGCGGGGCCCAGTCGTCAGCAGTCTGTGACAGGCTCATACGGCGTCGCGGGGCTGCAGCAGGGGCAGCCCCAGAGACAGCCGTCCTCAAGTCACCAGTCTCACATCAACGGAACCACGCAGGGAGTTGCTACCGGTGTTATTGGAGGAGGATATGGGCCCTACTCAGTGCGTATGCGAGATCTTTAGCCATCGGCGTCGCTGAAGTGGAGCTGCAATATGACAGTACAACCCGACTCTGAACAGCGGCAATGCCCTGTATACTGCCTCGCGGTTCAGCAATGCCCCCTCTGAAGTCTCATTACCCACTACCGCCGAAAAGACCGTCCCTATAATATCAACGTCCTCCACCCAGCCATACCCCTACATATGGGACACGAAAGACCCTGACCTCGACGATGCACTCCACAACCCAGATCCCATCCGCGATGCGAAGATGGAGAACAGTTGTACACCCTTCTCCGCTCGAGGATGGTCAAATCTGTCCGCCCTTGCCATCATCGTGCTCGGTCTGCTCACACTCTTTGTCGGCTATCCGATTATCAACTGGTTTCAGCACCCGACGGCGCGCTCGGTATCTCTGAACCTCGGTGGGATCAACGCGACAGGGCAGGTGCCGAACCTGCCGAATTTGCCGTCGCTCATTGATGTAGATACCGACCCGTCGGTGCACACACGGACGGGAACCGACGGCCAGACGTACAACCTGGTCTTCAGCGACGAGTTCGAGCAAGACGGACGCACGTTCTGGCCGGGCGACGACCCGTTCTGGGAGGCGGTCAACCTCAACTACTGGCCGACGGGGGACCTCGAATGGTATGACCCCTCACAACTCACCACTCAGGACGGCAAGCTCGTCATCACGATGGACGAGGTCGAGAACCACAACCTGAACTTCCGCAGTGGCATGCTGCAGTCCTGGAACAAGTTCTGCTTCACCACCGGATACATCGAGATATCCCTCAGCCTGCCTGGCAGCCCGACCGCACCCGGCCTGTGGCCCGCTGCTTGGACGATGGGCAATCTCGGCCGCGCAGGCTACGGTGCGACTACCGAGGGCATGTGGCCATATAGCTACGACGCCTGCGACGTCGGTACGTTCCCGAACCAGACTACGGCCGCCGGTGCACCTGCAGCGGCGACGACAGGCGGCATTGATGGCGGGCCGCTCAGTTTCATGCCCGGCCAGCGGGTGTCGGCGTGCACGTGCCCGCAATCAGATCACCCAGGTCCTTCGGTGAACGTTGGGCGCGGCGTGCCCGAGATTGATGTCATCGAGGCACAGATCGACGTGTCGCGCTTCCAGACGCAGGCATCGCAGAGTTTCCAGGTGGCCCCCTACAACTACCAGTACACGCCCGACAACAACGCGTCGACGTTGTCTGGCGCGACGTCACAGTTCAATTCGTACAAGGGCGGCGTTTACCAGCAGGCGGTTAGTGCGCTGACGGATATCAACAATGCGGACTATGCGGATCAATCGTTCGGCACGTATGGATTCGAGTGGTGGTCCAACCCGAGCAACCGCGATGAAGGATATGTCACATGGTTCGCGGACGGGCAGCCAGCGTGGACCATGACTGCAGCGACCATTGGGGCGGATCCGGTTTCGCAGATTAGTTCGCGCTTGATCCCGGAAGAGCCCATGGTGCATAGCGTCATATTTATGACTTGATGAATACCGCTAACTATGCGACCTATACAGTACATCATCTTCAATTTGGGCATGTCTCGTACGTCCCGTTGCTGCACGCTTGTGATGTGGCGACCAATTGACATTTCTCTTGCAGCATCGTTCCAGAAACAAGACTTCATGCACTTGACGTTCCCGTCCAAGATGTACGTCGACTACGTGCGTGTTTACCAGCGGTCAGACGTCACGGACAGCACGACGTGCGAGCCGGCGAATTACCCCACGCAAGACTACATCAACAAGTGAGGGTTTTTTTTGTTCACCCGAGCGCGCGGATGCTGACTTCGTGCGACTAGCCACATAAATGCTTACTCAAACCCGAATTTGACGACATGGGACCAGGCAGGGTACACCTTCCCGCGCAACTCGCAATACGACGGGTGCTGAAGCGCTGACGAGTCGGCGCCGGCGCCGTCTTGCGATACCCGCTTGCTCTGGCATGCTTGTCTCGCTCTCTTTGCATGTGGACTTACTCATCACACGCTTGATCGCATATCATGACCCATACGACCCACCTACTATGCCACGATGCCTAATGCTACCTCGCCAGAGCATCTACGGACATTTGATCTCGGCGCATCGCGCGCCCCTCTTACAGGCTCACAACCTATCCCTACTTGTACCCTCCTGCATCGTGACACTCGGACTGGTTTGTTGTTCTCGGCTTTCTACAAATGGCGGAGTAGTACTGGAGAGTAGTTGGTACCTGGCGTGTTGTGGTGCTGTGCTTTTGCTGAGGTATTAGACTCTGTGATTGTTATGAGCTTGTACATTTAGTCAAATCTGGATGTTTTGCTTCATGGACGCGGAATGATTATTGCGACGCATACATGCTCGTCCGTCTCGGCGCCAGATACAGTGCGAAGCTCTCTTCGGGCGCTTATACTGCCTGGTGGTGGCTGCCCCTCGATACTTGCTTTCTTCTGGCCTTTTATATCGTCTAAGCTGCGGGTTGTTTTTCTCGATTTGAAGGGCTTGTTGTCTTCTGGAACTTCTAGGCAACACAAGCTAAGATCTGTGCTGGGGCGACGCGTTGCAGATGCAAAGCGCCTTGCAGACGGTACCACCACGAGAGGACCGCGCTGCAATAGCATCACTCCACATACGAAGTGGAAACACTGACATACAGCGAAATTACCGGGACGCGTCTAATGGGATGAGCAGACAGGCACAGGGTTCGAGGTATGTCACGCCTCATGTCTTCTGGGGCAAAAGCACGCGGCGTGTCTGAAGATATGCTGGACGTATGTAGCGGCGGGCCATGGAAGAGCAACTCAGCTACGGTTATCCCTGTCCCGGTATGCCCAAGTCTTGTTTATGTGCCTATATACTCATACCAGTTCAGGGCAGCGAACGGCCTTCCCGCGCTCGCGGCACTAACCCATTCTCCACCAACCGCATGCATAACACTCTGACGGGGTCCCGCTCCACACAGTCTAGCAGCTCAGCTGGCCATAATGTTACCGCCTCGAGAACCCCTTTCAACTTGCCTCGTAGTGCTGCGAGCTCCGGATCAGCGGCGAAACGACCACGGATTTCCAATGAGAGGCCCACGGTCACATCGGTTTATTTCACGCAGACAGGCGAGTACATCCAGTCTTAGAAGACGTCACACAACAACTAAGAGCTCCGGTGCGTTTTAGAAAGCTCCAGGACGTCCACCTCGGCTGGCGGTCCCTCTAGCGGCAGACATATAGAACCTATCGAAATTCCCGACGACGAGGAAGATATCGGAGAGCCAGTCACCGGTTTTGCGTCCGCTCACCACAGGCGGCGGAAGAGTTCGAGTCCAGACCCGATCGACAGCTTCTCGGCCGCTAGTTCCTCGCATCCTGCTCAGAGGCATCATCCGTTCTCCCGCCCGTCTTCCCCTGAGCCACCTCGCCGACCACAGGTAGAAGATGGGGAGAACACGGTGCGCCTCCGCGAGCGTGTCCGGAGCCATGAACCTCCCGTCACCGTTGTGGAGGATTCGGACCCGTTGGAGACCGATCCCATCACAGCCTTCTCTGACGATGACGCCATGCAGCGGGCCAAGACGCCGAACGGAAAGACTCACATCCCTGCCAATAATGTGCGACAGAAGGTGAAGGCTTTCGAGACACACAACGCGCCGCCTATACCTCACTTCGACCTGAGGGACCGATTCTCCTCAGTCAAGAATCGAATGAAGGGCAAGGACAGAGGGGATGCGCCGGTTTGTCTACCCCATTCTGATGATCACGTATGCCGCGACTAAATGCGCCTGCAGCTTGTCACACAACCAATCGGACCTCAGTGGGATCCTGTAGCTACGAGCGGTTCGGGATTCACGCCGTCATCCGCGCTTAAGCGAGGGAGGAAATCCACAGGTCTAGAAACTCAGAAGATTAACCTGCCCATTGATGCCTGGTTCCTTGGATACAAGCCCTTTCAAGCCGAAGACGCGAACGATGTTGAGCCGCCGTTCTGGCTGAGATATGAGCCATCATCTGAACGACCCCACCTCTCCGCGCTCCTGCATGTCGTGCGTAAGCCAGGGGCAAAGGCTAACGTTCACGAATTCCGGTTAGAGCGGGACGTCGAAGAAATATTGGTAAGACAACAGTAGTTCTTCAGGACGTCGCCTGATATTTTATCTACAGTACACCCAGAAGGCGAACTCCAGGGACCCCGCGGAGAAAGTGTTTGTTCTCCGCATGAAAACACGTGCTCCGGAAACCAAGCCCAGGAAATCTTTTCTAGAATATACTCCAGGTGTGTGAAGGTCTAATTAATTCCGCATGGACTTGTACTCAGTGTTCCCTCAGGCTCCGCCCGGCCGGATGGTTTCGTCACGTTCAAATTTCGCACCGCCCATGCGAACTGGCAAGGTGGAGAGCCGTACAATAAACTCGTAGATGCGTTGCAGAAGGAGGTAGACACAACAGAGCAAGTGGAGTGAGTATTCCTTCGCCAAATCACCACACGGTAGCGAGTAACGTTCGCAACAGCGGCTCGGGTGCCAGGGCGTTATGGGAGGGCGCGTGCCGCTCAGCCGATCACAAGAAAGCAGAATTAGAAAGAACAGGTCTGAGCAGTCAACCCGGAAGCTCTCGGAACGCTGCAGAAATCAGCATTCTGGACGATCCTGATACTCGCCCCACTTCTTTGGAGGATACTGAGTCCACCACAGCTCCGGCTTCGCGTGACAGGCCCGTCCCAGGACCAGCACCGTAAGTCTCAAGTTTGGACAGCCACGCACCTGTTCACCTGTCAACCAGTCGGACCGGCACTGCGTACGCGGAGCGCACCATGCGTGTCACACGACAATCGTTGGCTGCAGCGGAACGAGCTGAAAGGGCGCAAATGAGGACGAGTCCCTCGCCGGATGCGGACGAGCTGTACGAATCACCCAATATCCAGACATTGAAAAGGGCTAACAGTGAAACGTTCTAGAATATTGATTTGGCCGCCGCAAGGCGCTGGCGCTGTTAATATCACTAGAGGCGATCTGAAGCGACTGCAGCCTGACCAATATCTCAATGATACTCTCATTGAGTTCGGTCTCAAGTGAGCCAACTTGTGACGTGATCGGGACTCCACGCTGACGGCTGGTTAGGCTATGGCTGAACGACCTGCGCAATACCAATCCGGTGCTCGCGGAACAAATTCATGTATTTAGTTCCTTCTTCTACAAGAAGCTGAATGTCAAGAAGTACGCATCTTCCCTCATTTCGACGGTAAGGTGCTCATTATCCACTGCAGTAAAGAGGAAGGGTACCAGAGCGTTCGTAAATGGACCTCGAAGTTTGACCTTTTCAAGAAGAAGTATCTCGTCGTACCGATCAACGAACAGTATGCACTGTCCCCTGCACCTTCTTCCGTATGAACTGATGGATCTGTGGGTATGTTAGCTTCCACTGGTATCTCGCCATCATCTACAATCCAGAGCACGTCCTCACGCCATCACCTGTGGATATTCCTACCTCGACTGCCAAGCCCCTGACGCGGAAGCGGAAACGGGAATCAGAGGTAATAGACGTAGAAGCTACGGGAGCAAGCTCTGCCCTCTCCCCGCCGCTTTCCGAAGACATCGTTCCAGATTCATGTCCTCCCTCCCCTACTCATAGTCACGCGCCTTGTCCTGATAGTGGCGGGGAGCAAGAGGTCGAAGAGTTGCTCAAGAGCACAAGCTGCTGCTCTCTCACAGACATTGACAGCGCGCCAGCGGCTTCAGAGGCAGCGCATGAGCAGGAAGAGGATGTTGTGATGGCGGACGCATCGATGGTCTTGGATGACTTGCAGCTAATGTATCCTGACGACGCGCGGTCCTCGAGTCCTCTGAGAATGGACATCGACGATACAGTCGAAGCCACTTCAACGACCCCGTCGGATTCGACTATGGCTCTGTCGCCTCTTCCACGACAAGACATCTCCATGGAGGTGCCTGCAGCTCAGTTTTATACGCTCACTCCGATGAAAGGCAAGGAGCGCGCGATATCTCCCGCAGGACCGGTTCCTGCATCAACACGAGAAGTTGAGCTTCAGCAATCTCGGTGAGTGTGTTGTGGCGTCTCGCAGAACTTAGCCTGACGCTAAGGTGGTCAGAACCTACATCTTCATCTTCGATTCGCTCGGCAATCGACATCCACAAGCAGTCAAGAACTTATCTGCATATTTGCAGATGGAGGCGCAAGATAAGAAGGGTGTGGAAGACACCAGCCCGGCTGAGGGTAAACATGCTCTGGTAGAGAATTCTTGCCTCACGTTTCACCAGAGATTCATTCTTATTTTTGACAGGTGCCGAGTCAACTGAACTATAGTGATTGTGGTGTATACTTGATTCATTACGTCGCTACCTTCATGTCCGATCCTACTCGTTTCAGCCAGATTATTCTTGTAAGTCCAACTGATATTCTGCGTGCAACACAGACCGCTCATTTGGGCTGCATCTTTGCACAGAGTAAGAAAGCCAGGGACTATCCTGCGTCGGAACGGTCACAAGACTGGCAGGGCGAGATAGTCTCGGATATCCGCGCCAATCTCGCGAGACGCATTGAAGAGCTCTCTGAGACTTGGAAGAAGGAGCGAGCGACCAAGGAGGAGCAAACCAAAAAAAACAACGAAGGAAGTGGGTCGGTGAAACCTGCACCCGCCGCACCAGGGTCCGATGATGAAATCGTCATCGAGGATGTAGAAATCTCGACGTCGACGCCAACAAAGGCGAAGACTGCCCGGGGCCGCCAGAAAGATACGCAGAAGGGAGCAGCGCAGGTCGGCGCAGCTAACCGCCTACGATGAGTTGGAGCTCTCCATTCGTTACATGATAGAACTGCTTGCTACTGTAGTATTGCCCATTATCCTACGTCATTAATGTCTTTGGTGAAGTGTTCTCGAGTTTTGAGTCATGTCCAAGCACGTGTATTATTATTCATTTTTGTTACCGCTGTCGGTCGCTGTATCATGCTTATGTGTACGCACGTATCGCTGCAAGTTGATATCCACATTATTGCTCTCATTCCACCCGGAATAATTATTCTACGTGACCATATCGAAGTAAGGACTACGGCATGGGCTACAATTGTCTCTGTGAACCAGTTGGCTAAGGTAATGTCAAATCAGAAGTCTAGCGGTCTTCACTCCGAGTCACATCCACGACCACGCCGGTTCCTACCCACTCATCGCACCTTGCTCGGACGTTCTTGCATTTCCACGGGCTTCACTTCCCAGATGGGCATTTTGCGCTCCACCATGTCGATCTCCTCCCTGAGCTCTTCATTGTTCAGCCTGTCAGTCATCCTGGTTGCTAATAGGCTATGCCTTCTCCAACCAGACAGATAATTTTTTGAGGGGGTATCCGTACAGCAACCTCGGCTCTCTTCTCTTCCAGGGGCTCTCGAAAGACGTCTTTATACAGGAGTTCGACGTCACCTTCGGCACAACCATCCCCGTAGACCTGCAGTGCACATCTCCATCTGCCGAATGCTCTTGTCTAAAGATATGGATACCGCACCTTATACGACTCCCTTTTTCCGGTTGTGATCCTGATGAATATCGTGTCATCGTGCGAACGTACATACGCTCCATAGTAGTCGTAACCGGTCTTTCCATCCTCGCTGCCCTGGATGAAGCGGCCATACTCGTTCATGCCGTACACAACATCCTCTCGGAACCGCTTTCCTCCGGTTAGCGTGCTACTGAGGTCGTCCAACGCCTGAATCGATAAGTGTCCGACTTCGATAATTTCCCACAACTCCAAGAATACATCGCTAATGGTTCCCGGGTTGTCCCCCGCCGGCTCCACCTCGTATTGGATATTAAGGACAATTACTAGTTGCACCAGAGAGCCGCTCAGGCAGATCAATCGAGAAGCGCCATACCGTACGTTCTCCTGTGAGTTTGACACCTCCCAAGTAATGGTCGAAAACTGTCGTCTGACTTTCTCGTCATCCGTCGTCGCGACTCGAAGAGCCTCTTCAACGAGTACTGGCATCTCCAAGAATGACAAGCCTAGCTGCTTGATACCGGAGTCAACGATTTTATATCCGCTGCTCCCGCACAGCGAAGCAGCAAGCCATTATGTTCGACCTCGGCGAAGTACTGGATGAGATTCGTTGGGCTTTCATGCAAGAAGTCGACGAATTTGATGATGAGGCGGTCAGGACTGAACTCAAGCCTGCTCTGTCTTTCAGCCCGGCAGAATCGGAAGTCCATACTGAAGTGGCAGGATTCCGCAATGTCAATAAAGCTAGGTACCGTTTCCCGAAAATACACGGAGTTGTTATAACGCTAGCATATTCGCACCTAGATCTGACGTCGAAACTTGACGTGGAGTTCGACAAGTCCTGTTTCGCAAGACTCTAAATCACTATGGCATCGTGACTACTCAGGAGACGTAGCAACGTACCGTCATGACGCCCCCAAAATGACGTCCTGTCCCGAAGTCTCAATTCAGCTCTCTCCAAGACGTCTGCTTCACTGTCGCGTCTCCGACGGCACTCCGCTGCACCTCCCACTCTGACTCCGAGCACCACTCCACATACAAGGTCATGTTCGTCAATGCCGGTAGAGCGCGAGTAGCCTGCTGGGCGAAGGCGGCGATATCCAATCCGTGTTTGAAATATTTCACTATTGGATCCCAGTATGCTTCCTCTCTGAATCTTCCTTTGTAAGGCCTTTTCAATCTTAGACGAAGGCAAGAAATAGATGTATTCTCCAAGATTCGCAGTACTTCAGACTGAAAGTTGTTATGAGGGTGACGATGATGATCGGATAAAGTACTACGTACCGCGATCATGGATAGGTGCTGTGTATCTACATCTTCAGTAAAGATAAGACCAATGCACAGCGTTTCCACGTCGGTCATTCCTTGCAATAGCGTGTCGAGATCATTGAGGCACAGTTCCCCAAGGCTGATGTGAACGTCGACATCTGACGGGTGGATGTCAGAGAGGATCGTCTGGAAGTACTCCAAGTCTTTGTGGTCAAACAACGATAGGGTAAGGCGCGGTACTTCGGATTGAAAACCCAATGACCACAGGGCAAGGGCGTGTCCCCTGATGCTCTGCAGAGACGTACATGCAGACGGCTGCACTCGCAGATTGCGCGAACGTATCGATCTCCACTCTCTCTTGAAAGCGCCCCACCCACGACGCAGGGACAGCCGCAATTTCCGGAGATTTGGAAACATGTTTGTGAGTATCTCCATCTCCACAGGGAATGCCGTAGAAGCATAGAGGTAGCTCAGTTGTGCGAATTGAATGGGAGATCGCCGGATTTCGCAGTTCCTAACCTGAAGATAGTTAAGGGTGGGTGAAAAGGTGCCAAAGACCTTCGCGAGGTCCTGACTGGAGTCGCAGGCATCGAACGACACGCTAACACCTTCTAGAGGCGACGACATCGACGCGATCATCTTCGCACCTCGCGGGCCACATGGCGGGGGAAATGAGGATTGTGAAAACCAATAGAGTTTCCGGATGCTTGTCATTGAGGCGATGGCAGTTGTAAGATGAGGGCATTCTTCAAGGACTCCGTCTCGGAAACTGAGCGTCAAGCTTCTTATATGGTGCGCTTGGCGCAGCACCAAGATGAATAGATTCAAGGTCTCCGGCGATAAAGCAGGGGGATCCAAAAGATATAGATTGAGTTCCTGTAAGAAAACGAAACGATTCGGGGAATCGCGGAGCATAAACTGACAGAATGAGGACAGTTTCTTGTCGCAATGTACATCGATGAGACGAAGATCGCGTTGAAGTAGCAATCGAGCGCCTGTAGGCAGCAAATCGTGGCAGATTCGCATCATTCTGAGGATATCCTTGTTGGATAAGAAAGACATGACTTCGCGCAGTATGTCGAGATTGAGCGGTGGGATACGGGCTTCGCCGCTGTTGTTCATCTACTAGTCAGACTTGTTGCACTATCTCTGACGGAGGCTGTACCTTTTCATGCTCGACGACTCAAACATGGGTGGTGTAATGGAATTACCGAGAGTCCTCACAACGCTGCGTGCAGGGCATCACTGGTGCCGGAACTGGCGCTCCACGCCTTCCCTCTCCCACTGCGAGCATTCTCCGGCTCGCACATACCGGTTTCGCTCTGCTCTCGATCTCTTTGTCTCGGAGCCTGCATTCTACAATCGCCACCATCGTAATCGAGCCCCTATTGCGCTGTCTGATGGCGCTCACACTGCCGCCGTGGTTGCTAAACCCGTCGTGCGAGGCCGAAGTGCTCGCGTCGAAGAGATAAAGGCGTGGAAGATTGAGAATGGGCGGAAACAATGCATTTAACGAGTGGGGGGTCCCACCGTCATGAGTCTTATGCTGGGCGCCGTGTTCTTCGAGCACTCACGAAGGGTCTGCTTAGGTGAGTCTCACTCTTCGCTGCTCACTCAAGTCGCAAGCAACATGGTTTATAGGACGGGAAGCAACCCACACAGCGGCGTTCAGAGCAACGTTTCTTCTACCACACAGAGAGACCGCTTAGAACCAGAAATGCTCACTGTCCCACGTAGGAGACCAGGTCGTCGCCACCAACATCCCATTACTCGGCTTCCCGACGAGCTCCTGTCTCACATATTCGCCCTGGGCGCCGAAGACGACGCTGCGCTGTCTCTAATCGTCTCACATGTTTGCCGTTACTGGCGCAACCTTGCCCTCGGTATTCCCGCGTTATGGCGTTGCCTCGCGCTCGACTCTCGAGTGCACCTATGGAGGCACTACCTTCACCTCGCGAAGGCAAGCACGCTCGATATAGAACTTGTGTCACCGCTCGGTAGGCCAAGGGGATGCCCTCGGGCCAGGCGGATGGGCTTGGTGGATTTGTCAGCAATCGAGCTCTCCATGCACCTCGTCGCGCCCTACATCCATCGCTGGCGCTCGCTCTCGGTGCGCTTCACGGGCGACGCACCCTACTTGTGGAACACCGCGCTTTCCGCCTGCTGCATGCAGGGAAAGATCTCCTACGCCCCCTTGTTGCGCGAGCTGTACCTCGTACATCCTACAAACGACGACTACAAAGAGTTCGTACTGTTTGGAGGGTTCGCGCCGCGGCTTAGGAGAGTTACAGTTCACGGGATCCGGTTGGCATGGCTGCCATCGCTATTCCAGGACCTAACGTACCTGGACTACACGCATCACGGCCATGCGCGTGGGCGCGACGCCGCAGCGGAGGTATTATGTATGCTCGAGGTTTCTTGCCGCGTACGACAGCTCCGGCTAGTATTCCCGACGAAGAACGGCGCAACCGCTCCTCCATTTCACATCCCGGCGTTCCCCAGCATTACGGTGCACCTGGCATGTCTGACCAGCCTCGAATTATGCGTCGACGAGCCGGACGTCCCTTCCGCCCTCATTTACATTCTACAACATACATCCTTCCCGTCCCTCCACTCTCTCATTCTCCGCGGCGCCCACTCTCCAGTCCTATTTCCGCGTCTACGCTATATTTTGCGCGCATTTCCACCGCTTCCAGCCCTTACTTACCTCCTGGTCGAGGGCAGCTGGATGGATCCGCATTTCGTATTGCCCCTCCTACGGAGCCTTCCCACGATACGGCACCTCACGTTATGTTCTCCTATAATCAACGGAACGTTTACTGGTGGCCTGGTCGAGACGTTGCGCGCGCATGCCCTTAATGGACATCCGTTGCGTGTACTGGAGCTCGTGCAATGTGACCCTGCTGTCGTAAGGGCGCTGGCAAACGCTCTTAGCCTCATGCGGGACATGCCATATATCGAAATGGTGTAGCCGCGCGATCACGGTAGATGATCCACGTGGTCGCGAGGGTATCTGGCTAGTATCTTTGTGGACTGCGCGGGCGAGGGAGTTGGTTTGTTGATGCGGTGGCGAGTTGTTCTGAGGAGGTCGGCCAGCTCATGAGCGGAGCATGTATTCTGGAAAGGACGATCGAGGCTAATGTATCCACTCCCGAAATGGGCATAGGAGGAGATCACATACGCAGGTGCAAAACAGACACACCGATCGCACCGCTTAGGGGACGGCAATCGCTTCCGGATACAATTTTACTCGTTAATGTACTCGTACAAGATACCTCAGGCGAGCTACGGACTACCGAGAATCAAAAGGCGTAAATGGTACTGCAGGACAATTTGTACAATTTGTACAGAATATCTTTCTTTCGTATCGTCAGGCGGCCCCGGGCTTAGAACCGACTGGGGTCGGGAACGTGCCCGGCCTTCCCCTCCAGGATGGTGGGATGATGCACTATGGCTCCATAAGTGGGTCGACGATCTAATGGCTCCTGAGATACCGTGTAGTGGAACGGCATAGCCTTGAGCGATGTCAAGTCGCTCAGCTGCGCTGGGGTTCCATCCTTCTGCAGTACGAGGTGAATAATAAGTTATCACCGGTGGATAATCTGAGAGCTAACCTTTGCTCCCTTGATACGCAGAGACAGATCATCCTTCAGGTGGCCCACAATCGCGTCATGATCCAGGGATTGATGCGACGCATACATGCTCCGCACGCTCTGGGTGAGGTGTACATACCCTTCTATCTCCACATTCGCATTGCGAACGCAGTTGGCGCATCGGCTGGTCTCGCGCGCAACGAATGCGCTGACACGACCGACGTATGTCTCTCTGAGGTACACCAGTACAGAGAAACTTGAACTTAGTTCGTGCTTCTTGAATTTGATGCGTATGGTCCATTCGTAGACAGCATTCACGTCCGGTGTCTTCCGCGGCGACACGGCCGATTTGGACTCATCAGGTCCGTATAAGGCTTCTACTTTCTTTCGGATGAGCCACTTGATCTCCTCCGGGTCAGAAGTGTTGAGGTTGTTGAACTCAGGATAAGTGTATCTGAGGCTATCCGTGACTCGAACGCCTGTAGAGTCCCAATATGTGGAGTTGCTATCCCAGAAAGGTGAGAGAGCTGCACAATGCCGCAAATGCGGGAATTGTAAGTTCCCTATGGATGTCGGAAACAATGCAGGACTGACTCACCAGTGGTCGTGTCCACCATGCTGCCATCCGAGATTGTCCATGTCCCGTACTTCTGTTTGCCGGGGTTTACCCACTCGGTAGGATTTAAAGCCGACCATAGCGTAAGGAAGCGGTCCACATTCGTGTGGTGCAGATAAAAGATGGGATCGAAGCCTGATATGAGCGTAAGTGAAACTCTTTGATGTTAGACAAGACGTGATGCACGCACCGGCGACAGTGAGATCAGCCATGTGCCCGGTCACTGGCCATGTTCCTCCTATCAGATCGTGCATATCGTCGTGGATAGACTCCAGACTTGCAGCAAGGTCTCCAAAGCCTGGGTTGGCAGTGTGATTGCTGAATGAGTTCCAATTGTCCAACGTTACCAAACAATAATAGATTTGGGTGCGGATTTGCTCGCAGCAGGTGGTGTACTCGCTGTGAGAACAAGTTATATCGGTATGTAGCTCGGGTCATAAGATAAATGCTCATCCCTGGAATGACTTCATATTATTCTTGGCATCGCTCTCGCAAGAGGTAGGATATCGGAGAGTGCGCCCCCAATTGTTATAGGGACCGTCGAACGACTTGTTAGGATCGTCGGTATGGAACTCGTACCCATACAGAGGGTTCTCGACGAGTTCTTCCCGTGCTTGGTCAAAATACGGATAGTGGGCGAAACGAGTTCTGCGGGTAATTTCTTGTCTGTATCATAGGACGCCCAGTCCCAGTAGGGAGAACGTAAATCCTTGGCTGCTTTCATCCAGTCCGATGCATCATCGCCGGTGTAGTTCCAGGCTATATTCTTCGCGTGCTTGCACAGCTCTTGCTGCAAGAGCCGTAAGCTATAGGCAGTGGAATGCAGCGGAAATACGACCCACTTCAAATAGCGCAACATACGGTCGGTGCCAGGTCGGGAATAGCACCGATCCATGTGTACAGTAGCCGCCGAAGCTGGTATCAGGTGATTGTACGCTGCCCCCAGATTCGCCCCATTGTGTGTATGGCATCCCATGAATCCCTCCGATGTCTGGAAAGGAAAGAGCGTTGGCAAAATCTAGCTTCATCATGCGCTCTATTAAAGACTTCACATCAGCATATGGAGAGTGGGTTGAACGTCGTTGACTCACTAAGTGCTTGAATGTATAGTGAGAACTGTCGGCGGTCTTTGATAAGTTCTCTGATTTCTAGACGGTTCTGCCAGAGATTCTGTGGAGTTGGTGGGCCATCGGCACCGGTGATGACTGGATGAGACATTTGATGAGGTGGACAGGATTCGCGGCTTGCCTGCTATTTACTGTTCCACTCGGCTGCGTATTTATACGTCTGCTCACCATCATACTCAGGTCATGAGATGCACGTACACCGATTCTTTCCAAGAACATGCGTGGACACGTTGTTCGTGAGCGCCTGTAGATGGTCCATGAGACCCATAGGCACATCTGCGGAATGAATGGCACGTACAAGGTTGCATGCTTGTGCCTCGAACCAGCATAAAAGACGCTCGTAAACCGTAACCAGAGTCTACGCTATGGAGTCTAGGCGACTTCCAGACTCTTTGACCCGCCCGCAGATTCTCGAATAGCCGCATATCTGGTCCAACTTTCCATAGATGTTTTCATCTGACCCACAGCTCGCAGTCATGGGGTAAACTTGACGACATGTGGAGCGTGTCGAAATCGACGAAGGACCCAGGATCGAGGAGATTACACATGTCTCTTGCACGAGATGAGGCACATTAAACTCGGTCAATGCTCCATACCTAGAATGATACAATGGACGACATGTCGCGATAGTCAGCAGGCACCGGTGTTAGCGGGAGGCCGGTCTGCAGATAAACCTTAACACCTCATTGTAAGGCGGAGCGGCTACAGCACCATCTCATGAGACTTATACGCGTCTGAATGGAGCAGTACTATAACTGCAATCGGCAAGTTCGCATCTCCCAGTTGCACAGCAAGTACGGAGTCACAAGGACAGAAGAGATCAAGGCCATAAGTAACGGCTGCAGACGTAGGAGCGTTTCTGAGAAACAGTGTGCATTGCTGTCATGTATACTATCCTCGTCACTGATAGTCATGCCAGCACTTACCTGGCTCCGGAAGAAGAAGGCGTCCTCCCGGCGATATGCAATCACGTGGCTACATTACCACGCCACGTTGAAAATGAAATCGGCTCCGAGTCTTCATGTAGGCGGGGTGGCCACGTAGAAGGCAGTGAGTCCATTACCCGAGTCCACATCAGCAGGATTCCCACATACAGCTGGTGGTGCACGACGAGTAACGTATCATCTTCTCAGTGGTGGATCTTGTCTGCGTGAACAATTTCGAAACGGTCACGGCAGCCGTCACGATATTCAGAAGGACTACGGTAGAGGATGTCTTGAAGGAGTCATTTGAGGATCAGTGGATGCAGTGGTCGAAGGGAACATCGTACAAGATGATTCTTGGAGTCTTGTAGTGTACAAAAAAGATAAGCTGCTCCGCAAGAGCAAGAAAATGCCATACATTACGAGTCTTAAACTACTTCTGCTCGGTCGTCAAACATCGGTTCAGCTGGGGCATCCGTATCACGGCCATCCTGACAAGCATCCTCCTCCCAACTCATGGCTGCGTCAGTTAGCTCCGCGTTATGCTCCAGGAGCTCTCCCATGTTGTCGACGACACCTGCAAACCGGAGACTAGAATCATATGAGCGAGCACGTTCTCCAGCTCTCGGGTGGACGAAAGACGGCCGTTGACTGCCGAGCCCGTCTTCGATAGGCGCTTTCGCAGTCTGCCGGAGGTTGATGAGGAAATGAGATATAAAGATGGAGGATAGGCTGCACGAGAGTCAAAAGCAGATTGACAATCATGATCAGGCGTATACGCACGGGGATGCCAAGAATGTGCTTGCATACAGGAAGACCTATATAGCGAAAGTGGAGAATCAGACAGGTGTGCATGTAGGAAGAGCATACACGTACATTTGTGCGGACAGTTCCCGCAAGCTCTAGTACATTCAAAGCCAACAAAACTCTGAAACCAAGATCATGACGTTGAAATGATTGTAAAATGCGTCATGCATCTTACGCACATGAAATATATGGTGCCTGAAAGCCGAGCGAGCCTCAGTTAAAGCCAACGAGCGATGCAGAGTAACGCCACAAACCGTCTCGCAATAACATCGTAGCTAGCGGAGACTTGATATTTGCGCGGTCGGCCTCTCGCTTCAGCGGAAATGTCTTCAGCCAAGTAACAAGGAGAACAATGACATCTGATGTGATGACACAGGCTCTCGTTCCTACAGTCACTGATGCCATGATAAATCTTCGATCCGATGCTGGTGATATAAGGAGACATACGGCTGGAAAATTCGGAGTTAGCTACAAGTAGTGTCGTGCATACGATGTCGGACTGCACCTGATATTTAAAGCAGGCGAAGCATTCGACGTAAAGATGCACCAGAGACCAAGAACCGGTATGTCCTCTATGATCGCAAAGCTATCGAAGAAGTTTGACCACTGTAGATAACGTGTATGAGATCCAATTTTCGACGCACCCGAGACTGCACTCACGATGTTGGTACCCACAGGGACAATGCTGAGTAGAAAGACGAGGATGGCCAACTTCCAGCTACCGCTGCCAACCGCATATACTCTGATCGCCAAGAACGCTATAAATATGCCAGTCAGAATCTCGTGCCACGTGGAAGATATGAATGGTATCGCTACCTGCCCATATGACGTAGAGCATCAATGTCAATGCAAATAGAAGATAGTTCGCAGCCGTGCATCCCTATAGAACATTGCATATATCAACCATAATGCTGGGAGTTTCAAACTGGTTACGCACTTTGATTGAGGGCAGCGGCAGAAAGCCGATTGGTAGAGATATGACGGTATATACCAAGATTAACCAGCGATTGAGATGGAAGAGGGCCGTCACACTGTTCCACTTTCTCCCCCATATGTATTGCATCTCATGAGAGAACGTGGTGATGTGATCGTACACAACGAGGCCTTTAGGTTCCCAAGAGCAAAGCGCAAGCAAACCACGTCGGTGGGGAGTACTGGAATGTATAAACTGATCACTTACTGGCGGCCGCTACGAAGCAGCAGTTCTGCACGAAACTGCGGACTTGTATCTGTGAAACGATATAAAATCCATACCAGAGTGGGTACTAACGTGGTCTGTAGATCTAACACGAGTTCTTCGGAGATTTCTGCAACGTCGGACATAGTATGAGCTAGTACGCAGGATCGCTCACTAAAATCTATTCCGTCATTCTCAGAATCTGCATGAATTTATATAAGTCGAAGACAAGATGAGCTTTAGTCATCTGGACGATTTCAAGAGTGAGTGACACATTGCAAATGTTGCGGTGTCGCCGCACCTATTCACAGCCTCAGACCGGGTTCTAGTGTGAGCATCGCATCCTTACATCGTCGGCGATACAGTGCTCGTGATCTTCGAAGAGATTTTGACTGTTCTAAAAGTAGAGCTTATATCTGCAAAATCAGGGCCCCGTCAATTGGTGTTCTTGGCTTCACAGATTGATCAAAACGTCATAGAACACACTTAGTGACCAATGGGTGGGTGCCGCATTGAACAAACCAAGATGCGGCACTTAAAAAGGCCGAGATCAGATGCTAGAAACTCAATGTAAAGCGCACCAAAGCATCATCAATGATCCAAGTCTACTGGTGCGTTGGTCGAAGGAAGCGTGACCGATACCGTGGCCATGATGTCAGCCGCTTCCTAGGAGAGCTAAGGAGCTGTCACTTGAGACATATTTGTCAGGATAAAGATTGCAAAAGATACGCCTCTGAAGCTTACCATGTTGAGTCCGGTAGTTCAACTGAGCCAAGGACCCTGACGCTTCTGATTGATGCTGCCGCGTGCCACCCCGCCATCAAAACACTACGAGAATTTGTTGTATCAAATAGCGACATGATCTTCGAAGACAGGCTCGAACATCTCATGATGAAGCAATCGCACGTGCAACGGTTTGCGTATAGAACCGCACCATGCAACTCACGTCAGCATACCCGTTATCTGCGATGATATCTTTTTCAATTGTGTAAACGCCCGCAGGAGGTGCCAGATATATCACGGTGGCGGCAACCTCTTCTGTCCTAGCACCCGGGTGACACCCAAATCGAGGCTATTTAGCCTCGGCAGTGCAACGCGCTTTTAAGGCTAATTCAGCCTTCCCGCCCTGTAGGCGGGCCCCAGAGCGTGCCCCAGCTGTCCCCCGCCCCTTTGCTCGCTGTCCGCCACGAGCCCCAGGGCCCCCGTCCTAGTAGTTACGAGGGCGGCGTGGGCTCCCGCGCCCCCGCGCCCCAGCGCCCCAGCGCTCCCGGACTGCCGTGTTGCCGGGCTGCCGAAGGCTGCCGAGCTCCCAGGCGTCCGCCGCGCCCAGGCCCCAGCTCCCCCAGGCCCCTGCGCCCCTGCGCCCGCCGCTGGCTGGCGTCTCCGCTGCCCCTGTGCCCCCGCTCGTCGTCGCCTGCCCCGGGGCCCCTGCGCCCCTGCGCCCGTCGCTGGCTGGCGTCTCTGCTGCCCCTGCGCCCCCGCTCGTCGTTGCCTGCCCCCGGGCCCCTGCGCCCCTGCGCCCGCCGCTGGCTGGCGTTTCTGCTGCCCCTGCGCCCCCGCTCGTCGTCGCCTGTCCCCAGGCCCCTGCGCCCCTGCGCCCGCCGCCGTCTCCACTGCCCCTGCGCCCCCGCTCGTCGCCTGCCCTGGGCCCCTGGGCCCTTGCGCCGCCCTGCCCCCGAGCCCCAGGCGATGTGGCGGTGGCGGTTCTCTGCACGTGGCGCTACCGGTTGTTGCCACGGCCTCGCGCCACCGCAGCCCCTGCGGCCCTAGCACCTTGTCCTTCGCTGCCCCCGAGTCCCCGCGCCCCCGCCCCCGCGCCCCAGCTCGCACTCACTTGTATACCGCGCTATCGCAGTCTTAAGCCCCAGCGCCCCGGCCTGCCTCTGCTATTGCGGCCCCTTGATTTTGCAGCGGCACATGTCGAAAATCGTGCTGTTCAACTGGCTTGCTGCACGAGAGGACTTTGCTGCACCCGCAATTCGTGTACGATATGTTGTATTTGGTATAGCAAATAATTGAGTCACATTTCTATACTAAAAAACTACTCTGTGGCGCCGTTCCGGGCCATCGAGTCCAGTGTGTCCAGGTCCATACTTGCGGGATCTGACCAACTGTAGTTGGCAGGATTGTACATGCTTATGTCCGGGGTGGGCATTTGCATGTACGGCATTGGGTAGTTCCCACCACAAAACATACCTGAGAGAGACGGAAATGCAGTCGAAGAATGTGCCAGGGAGATCGTGTCGCTTCTCGACATGTCGGCATTGCCGAGAAGATCCGAGAATGAGGGGAGTGTCAATAGATGATATGATGGCATGTCGGGAAGGTGCTGTGCAACAGACGGTGATGGCAGAACCATATCGCAGGGGCTTCGCGGAGCTGTGTCTTCGGGCGGAATGTGATTCGAGCCCTCGATGATCGGCGCTGCAGGCTGTGCCGTGATAGGCCTTTTATTCGATTGCATAGTATTGCTGACAGCCAGCTGAGGAGATGACGGAGGTGGCGCTTCCACAGTGACGTTTGACGGTTCATTCTCTTCGCTAGACGACTCAACGAACTCGCTGCTGACAGGGGCTCGCCCACCTTTCTTGGCAGACAACTTCTTTGTCCTCTTGGTCTTCCCACCCTCCAGAAGCTTCTTGTGTGCGTCAGCCTTCAGCTCGTCCCATTCATCCTTATCCAACTCCACCCAGCGCAGCGACGGCTCCGGTCCATCCAACGCTGCCAGCAAGCGTTCTAGCGGTGCGCATCCTCTGAACTCGCCTGGATTGCGCACACCACCCTCCTCTGTCCATCCCTCTAGCTTGACGCCGTATTTCGTCTGAAGACCTTCATAATCCGACCACATGATATTCTTGGGGATCTGGTCTTTCGGAAATCCCTTTTTGACGAGTATGTCCTCTGCCAAAAGTACATATTAGTAATACTCCACAGGCCGAGTCCATTTACTTACTGAACCTTGTGGTCATGATGCCGCGGACGCCCTTCTTCAACGTGTTGAACCTCTTCTCACCGGCTTCTTTGTAGACTCCTAAAAAACGGTATGTACCACATTATATTGCCACGCATTGGACACTTACCCTGCACTCCACCAATGATACAGCCGTCTATGCGCACGGCAATCTCAGCTGGGGTCTTTTTTAAGACCTGGGAGCACGCCTCAGCTGCCTTGGGCGATGCATACACTTGCGTTTGCCAGTTGTCATTTGGTTCTCCATGCAGAAGCAAGAGAAGATATTCTGCACCCATGCGATTGTGCAGTGCTTGCAGCTGGCATTACCCGTTGAGTAAACATAAATATATAACACTTGTGCGGATTCACTCACCTCAGGTTGCAGCCGACGGGTACCAACATTGCCGACATCCATTGCTGCACTCTTGGTAGGTACCATCTTCACCGCATCATGTTGCTGGCGTGCTTCTTCCAGCTGTTTCATCATCTGATCTTGCTGCTCCTCGGAGTACTCTTTCCACTCATCAGCTGTGGTCTCGCATGAGAGATTGGTGAGTGTTTGTCGCCCGTCCGAAGGGATACCTGACGTAATTGAAAGATAGGTTCATGTGGGCGTATTATTGAGACTCACCTGCCGCTTTGCGTTCTAACGCCTTCACATGCAATATTGCATTGTATACGCTTTTCTTGTGGGGCGACTGTACTTTGTTACTGTACAGTTGCATGGCGACCCATTGACGAGACCTGTCATTCATAATTATGTACAAGTTCACTGCTATATTTATTAATAGATACCTACTTTGAAAACTTTTGCGCGAGCCGTGTGATGCTTGCATCGTAGTTTGCCCTTTCAGTGGCGAGCTCATGCATAAGCTCAGCACGACGACGGCGTGCATTAGCACGTTGCTCCTTCGTTTGCTGGGGCTTCTGTGTCGCAGGGGTTTGTGACATAGTGAGTAGAAAAATCAGAAAAAAATATTGAGTGTGTGATTTATTGAGTGAGCAACACGGAGAAGCTAGCTCAGTAATACCGGTACTGAGGGGACTTTTTTGCTGGTGATCGTCTTGCGTACACGTGACTTATGTTTTCTGAAGTCACACTAGACTGGCGCCACCTTGCTGACTCCATTCCAACTCTACACGATCTATAGCGTATTATAATAGGTACCTGAGCTATTTGAAAGGCTTAATGAACTCAAACTACTCGGAATGGATGAATAATCAGATGATACACTTTCTATCTCTGCTTCGTCAAAGTCCTGCACCCCTGTACCAATTGCATTCTCCATGATTCCCAAAAGCTCAGCCGGTATCTCTGCTTCTACGAGACTCTTCAATGTACGCGCATTAGGCTCACTGAGTCCAATACCTTGGAATGTGGAGATCCAGTCGATGGGGTGGTAGTCGAGAGCAGCCTCGATCTGGGCACATTGATTCGTACTGAGGGCTAGTGAGTTGATATAATTCTTGACGGCACGGCTGAATGCAAAGCTCTCGACGTCGCCACGGAAGTAATATTGGGCCTCATATGAGGGCGGAATATCATCGTGGCGGAACGTGAGGTACTCCCGTGTCCGCGAGGTCGGTCCAGAGTTAGGCAACTCAGGCTCGGACTCACTGCCAGAAACATCGACCACAGTTACCCGTCTTCGATCAGATGTTGCAGTTGAACTCGCATGAAGTTCCTCAGCCAGGAAGAGCGCTTCGAGGTCGATACCGTCATCATCTATTAAGTGTTAGTCAATTCTTACATCACGCTTCAAATGAGGAATAGCGCACAAGGGGTAACCGTTCTTGTAGACTGCTGGCTGTTCTGCACATTCCGATCTGCACCCTGTGTACAACGGGTCACCGAGCAAAGCATGGAATTGTTCGGCCGAACGTAAGCATTGCGGTGCTCTAGATTTGTGGAATGCGGAGTTGCAGCTGGGCGTGAAGTTGTAGATGGATGTGGGTGCAAAGAGGCTTGATGCGAACCTATAATAACATTGAGCGTTGAGTACAAATAAGTAATGATGGCGTACCCTCAGACGAATGTGATGGTCTTGTCGTCAACATCGTAGAGTTGAATGGTTGCTGGCCAGCAAGCCGGATTGGGTTGTCAACGATGCGCCGTGTTTCAGAGTCTACCCGGTACCCTCGAGGCGTAATCTGATCCAGCTTTTCATGAAATGAGGTGATATGTTCAACTGCCAACTCCTCCTGTACGATACGGCGGATCTTCTCGACCACTTGCATGAACCGCGGTGTTTGGTGGAACTGACGGGTAAGAATGATATCCACATCTATGGCGGATGGTTCGAGCGCCACCGAAGTATTCCATTCAGGCTTGACAGCAATGCCCATAAAAAGCATGTCCGTAAGCCTGGCGACACCAACTGCCTATATGGAATAACAATAAGCATGTTTTGCAAAGATGTTATAAGCTGATCAAGTAGCTTACCGCATCCTCAATGTCATTCAGAGCTTCGTGCCGCGCCAGCTTCCGGTCATCATTCGAGAGACAGAAATGGGGGTGTAGGCGGAATCTGGAGTCGGTTTGTTCATCTCCATCCAGTCGTACTCGACGGCGAGCCTTAAAGCGTTGCTCTTCAATGACGGCCAATGGTGGCTGCGGATTCTGAGATTGAGTGAATGCTCGCAATCCTGGTGGGCTGTAGGGTGCATGTTTATTGCGAATAGAGTATTGCGGTGTTGCAGATGGCATTGGCGACGATGTGGATTGCCGCAAAGAGCGAATTGAGGTGATGGAGGGGTAGACAATCGAGGATTGCAGCCAAAGTAGCAGCTGTGGCGCGAAGCACAGTACTGCAACCTGAATGCATGACGCGCATGCCGCGACTGCATGCCTGTGGCACCTTCGCAACAGATTTAGCTCAATCATTAGCATCAATTATCTGTTCGTCACAAAATTGAGAATTCTGTTATATCGGCCCACTGTACATATGCTGGCACAATCTTAGTCCTTGAAACATTCTGCAAGTACGTATATAACAGTCATATGCGTGCTAACTACTCGCCGTCATGTCCTCGAGAAAATCAGTGAATCTTACCATCATATCTGCATCGTCACCTCCATCGATAATGCCATCATTATTATCGCTATCATCCCCACTCTCCACATCATCTGCGGCACTTTGTGAAGTGCGTTCTGTGGTATCGGAGGTTGCGGCAGAGGTCATGAGTTGTGCGAGCACTTTGTTGATCAGGCGCCCGACAGAAACAGAGCCGGTGAAGCCTCGAAGGTGCGTAAGGGAGTGTAGCCGCCTAAGATGGACTGCATTGACTCGTTTGATTCGCTGGAACTGTGTCTGCAGCTCAGCTGCCAAGAGTGCGTCCGTGTCGTGACATGTCTTAACAGCATGGTTGAATTCCGCATGCTGCAGCTGAATGTGAGTTCGTAAACGTGGGATTTCGACATGAAGACGTTTGAGCTCATCAAACGCTCCCCGAATCTTCCAATACTTCGCTGCAACCTCTCGGTTGAATGGAACGGCCCATGGTTTCTTGCTGACCTCTGATGTGCTACTACTGTGTGAATGACGGAGCAAGTCGAACTCAGAGACAAAGGTGTAGTTCAAGATGTTCTTCCATTCTAATATAGGGGCGGGTGGGTCCATCTGCAATGCAAGCTTGTTGTACTTCTTCAGCGCTGAACGGATGGCTTTGCCACGGGTCTTCAATGCCTTCCAGATTGAGGTCCGCATTTTGTAACCTACATCAATACTCCATCAATGCAGGTATGTATGTGGCATCACTGTATACGCACCAAGGCCGGTCATATTGGCCTTTGACATTTCGAGAAGACGCTGTACAACAAGTTGTTGCACCTTCTCGAGTGCGCGATGGAAGTCACGATGTCGCATGAACTTGAGGGTCTCTTGGTACTTGGGATGTTCCGGGGTCCATCGCTCCGCAACTGCCAGCTTGATCTCCAGGTCACCAACTGCTTGATATGCAGCAGCGGCTTGTTCTTGTGCTGCCCGACGAGTATTCTCGAGACGACGAGTTATCTGGATGTCTTGACGGACATCCACCGCCTGGTAAGAAGGGGCAGATACAAAGGCAATGCGGGCGGAGCCTAGTTTCTCACTGCCGAGGGCTCGAATAAGTTCCAATACCTGCTAATAAGTCATGAAAAACATACTCGGCACGCTCGCGATCTATTAAGGCTTGAACGTATGCACATTCAAGCACACATTCCTCAGGCTCGTCCTTGAGATTCTTCAGGAAGTGTCGCTCGTCAGAGAGCCATGCTTCAAACGCGGCATCATCGAGCTTGAGGGACTCTTTGAGGTGTACAACGTCGACAGAGAAGTCCTCAATGAGCTGAAGACATTGCCGGTAATTGTTATACAAAAAGCGGCCTGCAGAAAGCCGATTAGTAATATACGCAACTGCAGATCAAGTGCTCACTAAGCTCCGCATATTTGTCATCATCCCATTGTTGGAAATGGAGGTCGAGAGACTGGATGTAGTGAAAGCGCGAGGCATAGCGGATGCCACGCGCTACGGTATTGGATGCGGCAAATACCCGTTCCATACCTTCGAGATCTTCTATGCCATAGCCGGCGAGATACAATGGATGGTTGGATAGTTGGCATAACCGATTATGTGCGTATCCGTGAAACGCACACACGACAAATTGCATATTGTATTGCTCAACCTTGGGGCCGAGTAGCTTGCTGTTCTTGGCGGTTTCTCGAAACGCACAGCCGATGTCGTACCCACAGCCACAGTGATGCTGATGGATGTCGAGAAGGAAGTTCACGATAGCCAATGGGTATTTTGCACTGATTGGGATTAAGCTCATCAGTAAAGAGGGTGGACAAATATAATAGAAGGACGCACAGCTCGCCACTGCGGACCATCTCGCACGCCTTCTGTATGAACCCATGTCGGCATGCACTGACGAAGATCCCAGTTGACTCATAAATGTCCAGGGCACGCTTCTCATGCTCTGCCGCACTTGCTTTCCAGCGCTCGGTGCATGGTGTTGGATGTTCTTGACCATCAGGTGCCTCACCGGAGGTATCTTCGGTGACCCACGGTGCATCTTGATCAAGCTCATCCTGAAGTATGTTAAGAAATGTCTGAGGATAATGTATGGACACATACCTCACTGTCTTCAGCGGAGGCCTTGGCAGCAGCCTTCCGTTTGACTTCGTCCTTGAAACGATCTACCTCGTCACGTGACATGAAGTAATCGCTGTTGAAATGGCGCTCGTCTTCAGCACCCGCGCTAGCAACACGTTTTGCAGAATTGTTGCCGTCAATTGCGAATAAACGCTCGGGACGCAGGATAGGCTCGCCTTCGAGCTGAAAAAACACCATGTCACTCGAATATCGCAATCAATAGTTATAATCAATGTACCTTAAGATTGCAGCACGCACACACATTCTTTGCTCTCCAGTCAGGAGTATCATGCTTGAGGGCCACGTCCATCTTCTTCTGAACACGGCGTAATATGTCCAAGTATACATCGAATGCAGATGAGAATTGCTCCCGTAGAACATTCCGGTAATTGACCTGAATGATAATACGTTATTGGACGCCTCATTGAAATGATGTGCGCAGACGTACATTATGAACGTCACATAGCGCACGTACCATGGGTTGTATACCGAGCTGCGCGTGGCGTCGCTGGAGACGGTGATAGAGCTCGAGAGTCTCGAGGCTAATGGCAGTTGAAGGTACCACTGGGCTGCATCCCAGTAGCCCTAGACGGAGGAGCGCAACATTGGCGAACTCGTCCGGACGTTGAGGGACCTCACATACTTCAGATCGACCTTCAGCCGTTCCAAATGGTCAGAGCAGAAATATACTTGAATTGAAGGTTGAACTCACTATGTGTGAAGATGGCAATAACGTGGAATGGCCGGGTAGATGCTGGCTGTTCATCGTCATCGTCAGACAGGCTAGCCGTGACGGAAGGATGTTTCCACTTGAGGTAGGCATTGACGAGGGCATCCATCTGCTGCTCCCAGTTGTGGTGTAGGGCGCGCAAACGGTCACGGCGAGTGCGTAGATCAGAGCGGTGCCGGCGAGATGACCTGCATGGTATAGTGAGTGAAATGAGAAAGGTATAGTGAAGGGGGGAAGAGTTACCGTTGAACACCGAGGAGATGTTCATAGATATCTTCATATTCGCCACCTTTATGGGAGATGTGCGCGGGATCGTCATCCATATCGACCCATCCCATGTGGTCGTCCCACGGACCGACGTATCCAGGGACAATGCCCTCGTCGGGTGCAGCGCCATGTTCAACTGCGAGCGCGCTGGCAATCACTCATGAAGACGCTGGCATACCTAGAAATGGCCGAGAAGTCAGGTCAAATGTCATGGGCTGGGAATTTCGCTACGCACTGCGCAATTGCTCATGGTGGCGCCGAAGCATGGCCGCTCGCTCTTTGGCGAACGCTGTGCGAGACTGTGACAGCGGATGACTGGTGTTGACAGGGCCATTGGTGCCAAATAGGATGTTTGTTTTTATGTTTCGACGTTGTTTTAGCTTGGCCATGAGACAAGGGCAGGAATAACGTGCAGGCGTCGGGAACACGCAAGCGAAGGAGACGGGCGGCGGGTGGAGGAGGCGGGCGTCGGTGGCACGTGGTAATTCGCAGTAGCGCTATAGATGCTTATCGGAAGGGCACAATATCTGGGGCCAGGGGCCACGGTGGCGCGAGGTCGCAGCAGCACCGCCACCCCCACAACGCCTAGGGGCCCGTGGACAGCGGAGGCAGTGTCAGGCGGTGTCGGGCCCGGGGGCGCAGGGGCCCGGGGGCAGGCGACGACGAGCGGGGGCGCAGGGGCAGCAGAGACGCCAGCCAGCGGCGGGCGCAGGGGCGCAGGGACCCGGGGGAGCTGGGGCGGGCAGCGGGCGGGGGCACTAGAGCTGGGGCGCAGCTGGGGCCTGGGCGCAGTGAGCTCGGCAGCCTTCGGCAGGCCGGCAACACGGCAATCCGCGAGTGCTGGGGCCCGGGGGCAGCGGAGACGCCAGCCAGCGGCGGGCGCAGGGGCGCAGGGGCAGCGGAAACGCCAGCCAGCGGCAGGCGCAGGGGCGCAGGGGCCTGGGGACAGGCGACGACGAGCGGGGGCGCAGGGGCAGCGGAAACGCCAGCCAGCGGCGGGCGCAGGGGCGCAGGGGCCCGGGGGCAGGCAACGACGAGCGGGGGCGCAGGGGCAGCAGAGACGCCAGCCAGCGACGGGCGCAGGGGCGCAGGGGCCCCGGGGCAGGCGACGACGAGCGGGGGCACAGGGGCAGCGGAGACGCCAGCCAGCGGCGGGCGCAGGGGCGCAGGGGCC